>JAWRVF010001608.1:0-56031 GCA_036785485.1 Physcomitrellopsis africana | reverse complement strand
TTTTGGTGCAAATCTTGCATGATTTTGAACTTTTTATGAAAGAAATATAGGCGAAATCAATTAGGTATCAAAAATTCTACCTACTGTCATCTTTAAAGCATAACATGCGCGTATAGAGAGCAATAGATAATTGACAATTGGAGTTGAAAAGATCACTTTTTTAACTATATTTTTCACATATGGCTTGATAAAATCCAAGCTGAGGTAAAGGAAATATTGGGAGTTGAAGTTAGTGCTTATAAGCTAAGGACAATAAGTAACCTTGCTTAACTAGTGGTTACATTTTGAACTATATCTTAGACAATTTGATAGATTTTTGGCTCAAACTTTTCAAGAGTATATATGTTTATGTCACAAGACTAAATGCAAAAAATTTATGGCAATCAAATTTTGGATTTTTGAGATATAAAGAAAATAGTGCTCAAATGTCTTTGAACTAGGGTTTTAAAGACTTGCTAGAATTTTAAAGATATTGGACAATCAGAAATGAATTTATGCTTGATTCTTTTTTTTGGTAAAATTCAAGAGTATTTTCTATATTCTAAAGAAAAATTTATAGAAATTGAATAGTTGAATCAAGAGTTATTAGACTCTAAAGATCAAGAAAAAATAAGTCTTTGCAAGTGAATAAAGTTGTGAAGGAAATTTTGTAAAAATTTGAACCCTTTTTGTACAAACCTATTTGAATACAAGAAGGTTTATATATATAACTTCTCTTTTATAAGATTATTGTATTATTTTATTATTTTTATTAAGGACAAATCACTTGTTGGATTTTTACCATCAAGTTTCAAATAAACTTTCTATAGCCAGGTACCCAGTGTATTCCTAAAAATTCACACCATACGACAACTGATACAATATTAGTGATCGCACATAGGAGCCATCCAAGAATTTAGCAAATGCATCAACAAAAGTCAATATGTTTCATTGATGACATCTGTCAAAACTAAGATAAAGAATCAAAGAAATCCTTGCTATAAAGCAAAGCAGGTTCTATAGAAGTTTCATTCTATTTTATATCATTGTTTGTTATTTTCTTGAATTTGTTTGTGCTAAAGAGATGGATGATCAACAATCAGCAAATTCAATCCAAGAGCCATTATTTGCTGATTTATCAAACGAGATATTATAATTATCACAACCTTCAAGACGAAAATATAGAGATGAAGATCCTCAAGAACGACATGTTCTTCCTTGGATTGATGGTGAAATCTAAAATATTTGATATCATGACCTTGGAAGAGACTTCCGATGTTTAGTGATACTTTTAGAGGTAGAAATTATTGCTGATGGTGTATAAAATGTTTTCTTTGAAGGAAGTTATGAAGGCTTCAATAATGATCAAATAACAAAGTAGTCCTCTCGCCCTAATATGAGACATTATCGATGGTTGAAAAGACCTATCAACTATCTTCAAAGGAAACAAAGATCAAAATATGTGGCAAGTACAATTCAATATATCTTGGACTTTCTCAACATATAATTATTGCTCCTTGTAAAACTTGTCCGTGGAAGGGATTGTAATATCACGGACATAAGATTTATTTCAGTAATTATCTAATTAATATAGATTGATAGAAGTTAATTTATTTTATCTAATTAGTATAGATAAAATAAATTAATTTGATAATATTTTATCAAGTAGCTTCCTAAAAGCTTCATAAACATAAAATCACCTTTATACATGTTTATAGGTGATTGGTAGATTAGAAACTTGGTCAACAAATTAGCCACGTGTCGCACATGTTGGTAGCTTATGGAACAAGCTAGCCATATATCACACATGTAGGTAGCTTGTGGAATAAGCTAAGTACGTGGCGCATATGTAAAAAACTTGTCTTACAAGTTTGACATGTGTCTTGCAAATTAGACATATATTGGAGGTCGTATAAAACACTGCCACATAGTCCTTAGATAAATAGTATATATAGAGACAAGAGTGAAGCCTTCTTCACTCTTGTCAATTTCTTTCTTACTTCTAGTCTATTCAAGAGTTTCTTATATTTTCTAGTCTTTGGCAATAGCCATTCTAGTTTCTTTTTGAATATACATATTTCTTTATGTCTATCTTATTATTTTTTTTACATAGTTTTTACTAACTTATGCATCTATTTCAATTTATGTCCTTCACATATAATATCTTAAATATCTTATGATATCTTTTGCTTCAAATTTATCAAATTTATCCACAACCACCTGTAATGCTTTATTTGCCATATCTTTTTTGTAATCTTTAATCTGTTGTTGTTGCATGAATAAAAAAAATGCATCAAATATGCTTGCAGAATTAAAATTAAAATACATGCCTTATCTTCTACTACTACATCCGCTTGTAGCTCTACTTGAAATACCACCCATAGCTCCTCCTTCTATTCTCTTGTCTTCTTTCTCCATAATTCAAACAGATCAAAAATCCAATTATCTTCCACCTCAAGTTTTTCACATCAAATTCATCAAATATGTCGTATGTCATAAAATCTTGCTTGAGAATGCTCTAGGCACCTAGTTGTAGAGGATAAAAGAAAAAAATAATAACGAGTCCTAACACCACTACTCAAATTCTAAATAAACCTTAATCAAATCCTAACCAAATTCTAAACAAACCTTGATCAATTTCTAAACAATCCTAATCAAATCCTAAACAAATCCTAAATAAATCCTAATCAAATCCTAATTAAATTTTAAATAATTTTAATTAAATCTTGATTAAATCTTGATTAAATCTTAACTAAATTTTAACCAAATTCTAAGTAATCCTACTAAATCCTTGGTCAAATCCTAACTAAATCGTAACCAAATCCTAAACAAACCCTGATCAAATTCTAAACAATACTAATCAAACTCTAAAGCCTTGATTAAATCATAAATATCTTCATTAAATCCTAATCAAATCCTAGTTAAACCTTGGTTAAATCTTAAATAAATCCTAAATACCTTGATCAAATCCTAAATAAATCTTAAACATGCCCTAATCAAATCATAAACATCCTAGTCAAATCTTAAATAATTCCTAGCCAAACTTCAAACAAATCCTAAATAAGCCCTAGTGAAATTCTAAACACCTTGATCAAATCCTAAACAAATCCTAATCAAATCCTAATCAAATCTTAATCAAATCTTAAATACCTTGATCAAATCCTAAACAAATTTTAATTGAATCCTAATCAAATCCTAAACAATCCAATCAAATTCTACAGCAGATTTAAACTACAATAACTAGAGATCTAATTGTTGATCTTAGTTCAAATTTCACACACCTTTCAACAATCAAGTTGACAACACAGACAAGAAGTTTAAAAGAGATCTAAATTATCCAACAATCAATCAAAATCAATACTCAAAATCACTCAAAATCACTTAAAATCAATATTCAAATACATCCTTTTAAGTTTGCTCTCTAATTCTACTTTTTGATTTGCCAAAGAAGACTCAACTTGTCGTAGGCCGTGGTTTTGTACCTCAAGGCCTGATTCCAACCTAAGCTCATAATCAGTCCTCTCTAAGTATCAATTCTAAGATTTTTAAGATAAAATTTTCTAAAATCTCATCTTAATTCTTTTGTAAAGATGCATGTATTATTCATTTTTCTAATATATTTTATTTTATCTTATTTATGGCTATACAAAATAAGTAGAAGCCAGTCTTATAAAAAGGCAACATTAGTCTTTTAATTTTTTCTACTTTCTTTTCTATTATCTATAATTTTAAAATAAATTTGTTAAAATACTTCCATTTAAGCTCTTATATATATATAATCATTTCTTCTCTTTCATCTAATATCATATCAGTACACGATAGCATCAACTTTTTTAAGGTTTTTTTTATGAAAACAAACACTTAAGACTTGGCTTTGGGTACAATGTTATGACAAATGGGACTAGATGACAAATTCCACCTAATAGTTTTTTAATCCAAGAAATTTTAAATAATAAAAATCAACTATGAAATCTATAATAAAGAACTTCTTATAATTATGGATTCTTTTCAAGAATTGTGTGATTATCTAGAAGGTACTTCTAAACTAATTACTATATATACATATCACAAGAATCTCGAGTATTTTATGTCAATACGTATGTTGAATTATTGTCAAGCTTGTTGGAATATGTCTTTGTCAAGATTCAAGTTCATTATCACTAATAGGCTAGAAAAGCCACAAGGTCTATCTAATATCCTTTCTAGATATTTTTATCTTGCACCAAAAGAAGAAAATTCAACTTTTAATTAACAAAGAACAATCCTCTTGAATCTGGAGCAATTTCATCTTCAAGCAATGAAATCAACATTGATTGTTGATTCAACTTTTGTCAAGCAAGTCCAATCAAATATGTCTTGAGACCCTCTTATTCATGTGATTAAGAATAATTCATCTAAGTCTCATGATGCTTCTAAGTTTGAGTTTAAGAATGATCTATTCTATTTCAAAGGATTCATATATGTTCTAGAAGGTGAAATATGACTACATACTATTGAAGCTTGTCACAACTTCCTTATAGTAGGACATTTCAGATATAATAAGACTTTGGAACTAATGTCAAGAGATTTTTAGTGGCTTCAAATATTAAAGACTATTAAAGAGTTTGTACAATTGTACAATATTTATTCAAGATCAAAAACTCCTCATCATTGACTTTCTAGACTTTTGCAACCATTATTTGTATTAGAATAATTTTAATCTTGTATTTCTATGAATTTTATCATAGATCTTTTAAATTCAAGTTTATATGATTTTATATTTGTGATTGTAGATTCTTTCATTAAAATGGCCTATTTTGTACCTTGTATAAAATCTATTATAAGTAAAAAAATAGCTAAACTCTTTCTTGATAATATTTATTGCTATCATAGATTATCAAAGGATATTATATCAAATAAAGGGATATAATTCATATCAAGATTTTGGAAGAACTTTTTTAAAATATTGAAAGTAGATATAAAACTATTCTCAACTTTCCATCCTCAAACTATTGGACAAACAAAATAAATAAATTAAATTTTGGAGCAATATTTGAGATGAACCATCAATTATTATCAAGATGATTAGACAACTTTTTTGCCATTGGCAGAGTTTGCTTATAATAATTTGATACATTTGTCTATTCAAAAAATTCCATTCTTTGTAAATTATGGTTATCATCCATGACTTGATACTTTTGACTTTTCAAAGGCTAATAATACTACACTGAAAGATTTGGCAAATCGGTTGTTAGTGGCATATGGAATAATGAAGGCACAATTAAAAGAAGCTCAAGAACAACAAAAGATCAATGCAGATGTCTATCATAAGGAACAGCCTCAATTCCACATGGGTGATAAGATATGGTTATTTTATTGTAATATCAAGACTAATTGTCTTTGTGACAAGCTGAATTATTGTGGGCTTAGACCATTTCCTATTTGTGAACAAATTAATCTAGTTGTTTATTGATTATATCTACCAAATTCTATGAAGCTCCATCTTGTATTTTATGTATCATTGCTTAAGCCATACAAGACAATGGACATACAAGGAAGAAGACAAATGCAACCACCTCCTATAGAAGTAGATAATAATGAAAATATTGAGGTAGAAGATGTCTTAGATTTGAGACGACATCGAAATTGGTTGGAATATTTTGTACATTGATGCGGATACGATATTAGTGAATGCACATGAGAAGCATCCACAAATCTAGCAAATACATCAATAAATATCAATACTTTTCATCAACAACATCCATCAAAATCACCATGAAGAATTATAAAAATCCTTGCTATAAAGCCAAGCAGATTCAAAAGAGGTTTCATTCTATCTTGTATCATTATTTGCTATTTTTTTGAATTTGATTATATCAAAAGAGATGGAAAATTATCAACTTGCGAATTTAGCTTAAAAACCATCATTTGCTAATTTATTGGATAAGACATTATGACTATCACAACCTTCAATATGACAAAATAGAGATTAAGATCCTCAAATTTGATATGTTCTTTTTTGGATTGATGGCAAGATACAACATATTTGGTATTACGACCTTAAAAGTGACTCCTAGTGTTTGATGATACTTTTAGAAATAAGAATTATTCCTGCTGATATTCCAAATATTTTCTTTGAAGGAAGTTATGAAGGTCTCAACAATGATCAAATAATAGGGTGGTTCTCTAGCTCTGCTATGGGACAATATCAATGGCTGAGAGAACCTATCAACTATCTTCAAAGGGAGTAAAGATTAGAGTATGTAGCAAATATAATTTGATATATTTTAGACTTATTCAATACGTAATTATAATTCCTTGTGGAACTCATCTTAAGAAAGGGGGATAATGCCACAGTCCAGATTTACTCTAATAATTATTTAATTAATATAGATAGGTAGAAGTAAATAGAAGTAGGTTAATTTGATGATAACTTATAGAAAAGCTTCTTAAAAGCTTCATAGACGCGGATTCACCTTTATACATATATATAGGTGAGTGATAGGCTAGAAACTTGGGCAATAAGTTAGCCATGTGTTGCACATGTTCATAGCTTGTGGAACAAGCTAGCCACATATTGCACATGTTTATAGCTTGTGGAACTAGCTAGCCACGTGTTGCACATGTTAGTAGCTTGCGAAATAAGCTAAATACGTGGCGTACATGCAAGAAACTTATCTTGCAAGTTTGACATGTATCTTATAAGTTTGATACGTGTTGGAGGTCCTATAGAAGGCTACTACGTAATTTTTAGATAGGTAGTATATTTAGAGACAAAAATGAAGTCTTCTTCATTTTTGTCAATGCCTTTCTTGTTCTTAGTCTTGTTTGAAGAATCTCTAATCTTCTTATCTTTGACAATAGCCATTCTAATTTTAATATTATATTATTTTCGAGTGATTTTGAATAACACAAGATTATATTTTATTCTTTTATTATTCATATCCTTGTCTTTGACACCAAGACTTTTTTGATGTGAAAAAATGGACATATAAAACTATAATAAAATTTTGATATAAAAATGAGATTTTAATAGAAGATTGTGGATTTTTTTTTTAAAATTATTGAGAACCTAACTTACCAAAAATTGGTTAGTTGTGATTTTATACATAAATTGGTGTTGAAGATTTTTTACATGGCATTGAAAAAAAAATTGTACTAACCTACTTAAATATAAGAGTTTATTAATAATATATTATTTATTTATAATATTATTTTACTTAATTGTCCTTCTTATTGGAAAAAAATCAATTATTGGAATCTTACCAATAAATTATAAGTAAATTCTCTATAATCAAGTATGCAATGTTTTTCTAGATTGAAAATCATACCACACAATAGCAAGTTGTGGTGGCAGTAGCAAAAATTGAGATTGCATGTAGTGGATGGCAAATTGAGGTGACAATAATAAAAATTGTACTAATATTAGTAAAATCCTAAAAAATTAAATAATATTATTTTTTATTATTTTTTCTAAAAACTTTAAATATAAATATATATGATATTTTTGATATACTTGTAAATATCATTGAATAATTTATTACTATAAAATAATACATAATTTATATATTATATGATCTTATAATATTTTAAATTATTAAAATTTGACATAATTAACTTATCCTCAATATAACAATTACATATTGACAATATAAATTTTTGAGATTATTATATTGTATGTTTAAATTAAAATATCAATAATTTAATTTAGCAGCCATATTAAGTAATTAGAAATTATGTATTTTATTTGAAAATTACTACATTCATAATTAATTCAAATTGTAGTAATTTTGATTTTTTGAAATATATTTTAAAAAGGTTGCTAATTTTTAGTTTGTAGTTTTTTCAATTGATAATGTTGTAAATCTGTATATAATCTTATTATTTGAGTTGATGACAATAAATAAATAAAAATTTATTAATTTATTACATTTTTATTTCATGGCTGAATTATTGTTGATAAAAAATATTATGCTCAAATAAAAAAAGAAGCAAGAATTGGAGTTGAAATAAGCAACACAAGAACTTAAATACATAACACAAATACATATCAACAAATATTTTCAATAGTACGTGAATTTGACAAAAATTTAGTCATAGCTACAGCACTTCATTTTTGGTGTTATATAACAAAAATTATTGTCACATACTTTACATAGCAAAATAAATCAAGTTTGGACATCAGATACATCAATAAGTTCATTTCTTAATTAAAGATATAAATAAATTCGTTGTTGAAATTGAACATTAAACACTAGTCTGTTTTGAAAAAATTATAATCATCAATTTTTCATTAAGTAATATTTTAAAGGGCATAAAATATATTGTATCAACGTGCTGTAGTTATGTTATAATTTTTAAAAATTTATTATACATGTAAGAATAACTTTAGAATTTGAGTTTATTATTTATTATAAATATAATAATTATTAATTTTTCTAAACTATTATGCAAGTGTTTTTTAATAATTTATCTACTTTATAAATGTGCATCATATTCATTTAAAGGAACATGATTTAAACTATGGAGCACATAAGCTGATTAAATTGTATTTAAATTATAATTATATCATTTAATATTCATTAAGTTTTTAAACTTTTAACAAATTTGAATTTTGGTCTTTTTGGAATCTTTGTTAACTTCATTAGAATGATAATAATTCAATAGAAAATAACAAATAAAACATAATAGAAGATTGATAAAAAAAATTGTCTTTTTTAGTAATTTTTTATTTTTATTTTTATTATATGTCTTCCTTCACTTTATCATACATGATGTTATTAATTATTTAAGATATGTATTTTTTATAAAATTGAAGCAAGAGACATTTTTGCCTAGCATATCCTTTTAATTATTTAATTTGATAAGACTATTCACCAATTTGATAATACATTATATTTTATGTTTTTATACATATTATTTTACTTTAATAATAATTTATTTTACAATATTTCATACTATGAATAGAGTTTGAACCACTTTATCTTGATAATGATGTAGATTGTCTTCTTGCTTGTAATGATATGTTAGTCTTTTTTCTTTTATTGCATTAAATGCAATTCCTAAAACAACAACAATCTTCATATGGGTTTTATTAAGAAATATCAGTTAGCACCATTTAGAGTACACATTTTTTTTTAACACAATTTTATTAACTAAGGTTTTTTTTTTTTTTTTGCTATTTACACTATTAAATAAAATATTTGGAAAAATAGATTATACTCTCTTAAAAACATTCTTTGTTGGGTATCTAAACAAAAAAAAAAAAAAGTATTTCTAAGGTTTTCATTTAATTATTTTTTTTGGATAGTTTTTTATTTTTTTATTTTTTTATTTGTTTTAAAGAATATGTGCATTCTTGAAAGATTTGTGCCCTTGTTTGAGCTCAAAGAAAATTACTGTTTCAATTGTTGCATTGTGTTTGGCTATAAAAATAAAATATGGTCTTATACACTAAAGAAATTTTAATACGTAATTTTATTAATTAAAAACGAATACAATTAAAATTTTCCTTCTAGTAAAAAGAAAGAAAGAAATAATATATACATATATATAAAAGTTAACTTTCTGTAATTATGATTTTGATTATGATTTTTTTGATTGATACCATTGAGCAATGAATGCTACAAATATGATATTTATTTATTTATTTATTTATTTAGGAATTTTTAAAGCAAATGTAAAGTGATTTTTCAATCCTATTGATAAAAATATGTTCAAAAGGAATATGTTGATCAAAGTACTTGAATAGAATGAAGAACCCAATATTAATTATCTTTAAGATAATTTTTTTTCTACTTGTTTTTAGCAATCTTTGTATCCTAACAACAGTGTTAATGCTTCGAAGCAACATACAGTATTTTATTCTAACTATGGTCATTGTATTTTATTTAATCATGGTATGATACAAAAAATTAAGTAACGCAATAGCAGAAAACCTTGGAGAATAAAAGTTTGACTTCCTAACAACTCAAGTAAAGCAATTAGAAGAAAGTTGAGAAAAAATGATAATATTTATTTTTTTAGTCCTTATAAAAAGAACGTGATTAAGAAATACTTTTTTTAATTTTCTTTTTAATTCATATTGAGTTGCAAAGAATTTGAAATTAAAATACAAACGTGAATATAAAATTATATTCAAATATTTGACATATCAATACTGTTAATATGCTAATGAGTGCACGTCAAAATCAACAGAAAAAATAATTAAAAATATACACCACATGAGATGTATGATGGTTGTTATAATAAATAATTGAATAAAATATCAAATTTAAATGAAATAAAAAGATTCAATCAAAACCATTTCAAGCTCTCACTCTAAGAATCTGTCATGAAAATCAATCATTTTTGTTTGATAATCAATATTATCATTAAAACTACAGAGAAGTTGTGATAGAGCATTTAAAACCAGTAAAAATCATCTGATATAACTCAAATGATTTTTCACATACACTCACTTAAACTCAAAGTTTACATTCATTTTCAACAACTTCAAATAGTTAAACTTACATACTCAAATAGTTTAAACTTAGTTTTATCTTTGAAATTTGTTTACTCTGATTTTTTCTTTGTTTTTTTTTCACTTTGCATGTTCTTTTGATATATATATATATATATATATATATACATATTATCCATATTTTATATTAAATTTAGAATAGTTGCAAGATTTTTACAAAAATATATATATATATCACTGTATTGATTCAATTTTAATTCATGTATGGTTCAAAATTCAAGTTCACAAGTCAATTCATTTTGAACTTTCTTCTTGATTATGCCATTAATTAGTTAGAATCTTGGGAACATCATTTTTGCAACACGCTTAGTACACTTTAATTTCATTATATATTTATATATATATATGGATACAGAAACAGTGATGTCAATAAAATTTATCATGTTTCATCTTTGAAAAAAACAGAAAAGAAAGTTATTGTACAGATATTGAAAGATTTTGGCTGTTATGTATAAAATGATTGATGTTTCAGAGTTGTAGTTCCTTTCAGGATTGAATGCATTTCACAAAGTATTTTCTCTACTAATCATTTACAATCTTTTTAAAGAATATATTGAAAATAGTTTTTTGTTCCAAATTATGATGTGTTCATCTTAAATTATACTTAAATTATGCATATTTACAGTCTTTTATTATTATTTTGTGTTGTCTCTTAAATATATCAAGCATTCTACACATTACACAAATTACATGATTTTGAGTATAGATCCAAATCATACGTGTATTTGGATCTAAACACTTCGTACGAGCTACAAAAACGTTTCAAGTATGACAACTTGTTACATTTACAGCTAATTTCATAAATTTACACAGGAACTCTTCTTTTTGTTTCTCAATTATTGTAGCACTTTTCATGGAATTTCAATGACAGGTGAATGATTCTACAAACTATGCACAAATTGACCTACAGTATCACAAAAGATATTAGAAATAATATAATGCAAGGTTTTTATTTTCTTAATCACTTCCAAAATAAACAAATCATGCTTGTTGGCTTGACTATTTGCGATCAATAATTTAGTATATACTTAAATTCTACAAAATCATGATTGAATTTCTAATACACCTTCATCAATTTAAATATTTAAATGGATGATTTGTGCATACAATTACATAATACACTCATTAAACCAGATTTATTTGTTAACCCAGTTTGTTATAATATAGTGATTTTTAATACTATGAATGACTGCCTACAGTAGTTGCAAGTAACAGTCTCAGGTTTAATGTCTTAATTATTTAAACAAGTACATTGTACCAAGTGAGATAATGTTGCATTTATTATTCAAATAAAATCAAAAAATATTCAAGTGAGATAATGTCGCAACCAGAACATACAGAATTGTTATTATTATTTGCTTGGTTTTGATGTTATAATTGTGAATGATGTAAAGTTCATTTGTTTTTGGCTTTAAAGCTTACACATTTGCAGCTTTGTCCTTTACTAAGTAATTATTTTTTTTGTGTATATTTCTTGAAATAATTTGACATGAATTTATTTTGAATTTTGATTATTTAAAATCTAAAAGTTAATTTTATATATTGACTTCATTCAAGTTACAGCTGTTTTATTTTAAGTTTCATCATCACAGATTTTATGTTTTTACAAGAATCCGAGTACATTTGGAAATAAATCAAATCTTACAGTTTACACACGTAATCTTTTGATTTAACAGAAAAAAAAATCAAAAAAAAAAAAAAAATCAAATATTCATGAATTTTTTGGGATTCAGTGATTATTTCTAATCTATTAAAATGATTAAGTATTAATTAACGTGGAAGCATTTAAAACTTAAATGTAAGGTAACAATATAAAAGAAATGGACCATGATTCTAAAACTCTTAATTTTATTTTTATGTACATTGGCATGAGGAAAAAAAACTATAAATATAAAAAAAGTAAACCCCTTACTGAGACTTATTTATGTTACCAGAATCTAGATTCTTAATTATACAATGCACATATGAGGTCCTATCACATCGTACCAATATGTTATACTTTCATGTAATTATATAGCATGCATATGAATAAATGCTGGAAAAATATGCTGTATATAGAATGGTTCTTAATAATTTAGGTTTTCTTGAAAACTTTGAATGAATCATGATTTCTGTAAACACATACAAGGAACAAATAATAATTTTAAAAACTTTTTTATAATGTACATGTTAATATGCATTAAATGTTAATTGTTTATATTTCTCTTTAAAACTATCTTTAAATTATTAAATGAAAATAGATATTCCTAATTAGAATGTAAATGGTATAGCAGTATTTTGTAGAATATGTAAAAGTAAACAAAAAATTAAAATTTGTTTCTTTTGTGTAAACAAATCTAAATTATTATTCTTAGACAAAACTATTAACTTTTGTGTATAAGAGTCTATTCTTAAATGGTATAACTGTCTTTATATATATATATATATATATATATGTATCCACACATTATTTTATTTGTATTAAAAAAAATTAGCAGACAACAGCAACATTGACAATTGTTACTGCTGCATGAAACGAGTCTTCCAATATTGGTTAAAAACATCACACACAGTTTGACCAGCTCGATTGCATAATTCCATAAACAAATTCATAAGGAGTCCAAAAACACACCGTAATTCTTCATCAATTTATTACAATTCTTTTATGCCTAAACCAAGTAGTCCCAGAAACGTCTGCATACATCAAACAGTAGCAGAATTTCATTCTCTTGTTGGAAAATGTTAAGAAAAACCATCCATTCTGATTCTGATTTTGGTTATCAAAGTGCACTTCAGCTGTAGACTTAGTGTATTTTATTTTCAGTTTTGCACCGCAATCCGCCACCGACATCTCACCGACACTGCACCGACACGACTCAAAACAAACCAGACGGCCAAAGAGAAGGAAGAGAGAGAGCGAAGTGGAAGTGCAATGGAGACAATCTAATATACTCCTCTCCCCTGATTGTCCCCTGCCCTGCACTCTCTCGCCGATACTTAGTCCAGGCCTACACTTGAATTCACGTGCTTGCTTGCGTGCTTGGTCGCTCGCTCGCTGCGATGTTTGTTGGCACATGGAGGGATGGATGGATGAGTTGAGACGGAAGCTCTGATTCAACAGACATGGGGGGCGAGGGGGAGGGACTATGGGTCTGCAAGCAAGACTTGCTCTCATTCAGTGTTGTGGTGGTGTTGTCATGCTGCTCTCATGCCCCCTCACCACCACCAAACCCTAAATTTGGAGACACGAACTTACTCACTCACTCACTCGCACACTCACACTCTTCTTTCAAACTGAGAGTGAATAGTGTGGGATTGCAACTCCATTCGAGATGAAGGATGGATACTTGCCTCTTCGTGTAGATATTTGTAGTTCGTTGATGTTTCTTTGCTGGCATTCGGTTCAGCGTTGCGAAATCACGGAAACCGGGTCTGTTGGTACTTAATCCTCGCACCCACTTAAAGATCCCAATTTTAGGGTTTGCGTTGTCCTTTGTCGGTGGGGGTTCAAAGTGGCCGCTTGATGCACACCACGCTTATCATATTCTTCTTCTTCATCATTGATGCCCATTATTGTGTGGAAGATATGTATATATGTAGATTTTTTGTGGTCAAAAGACGACTTTTTAGATATTTCTGAATTGACAGTATTTTAAAAGTGTATATCACAATCTTACAGGACTTCAATAAAGGATCCTGGATTTTTCATTCCATTATAAATTTGTACTGCATGTGTGTATTCTTTTGTTTTTACATATTTTTGTCAATACCACAATTTTCTAGATAATTAACATCACATCATAGATATTATAGAATTAAACTACAAAAATACTTTAAAACAAGGCTCTAGTTATTAAAAAAGAAGATGTAAACCACCCATTATGCAAAAAAATACTGTATTTGTCAACTATAACTTCTAAGCAACTATTGATCACAAGACCAACTCCTTTGAGTATAATAAAAACTTGTGTATTCTATTGAAAACAAGTATACTATGATCATTTTTTTAAAACTAACAAAGATACAAAGCATCATAATTTGGATAACTTAGAAAATCAATGTCTGGGATTCAGTAATTTGATATTGTGTAATATTGAGCAGAGATAATGTTTTATGATAAATAGACAACAAAAGGTATGATTTGCATAAGAAAGCATGATTTTTGTCTTCATGTTTGTGTATTTAATTTTATTAATAATTCAAAAAAATTCAAGGTGAAAGTATTGTTATCAGATTAATACTTTTAATCAACTACATTGATACTTCAAAAAGTTTACTGAGTATTTTCTACCTATTGATGACAAAAACCAATAAATATAAATTAGTTTTAAAACTATGTATAAAATGTAAAAATTAGTCTTTGAGCTACAATTAAAATTTTTCATACTAATTTAGTTATGTATAAACTATCATGAATTATAAATAAAATAAAATATCTTTTTAATAAGAGACATGCTGTTTCGTCCTTTATTTTTATTTTTATCAAGTCTCTTAACAAACCAAAAAAATCACAGTACCATCAAAATTGATAATTTTACATTGTATTGTCATTTAATACTGTTAACCAATAAATCTCAATACCCATCAAATTATAAATGTGATCAACTAAGAAAAAAAATCACACTTAAAAAAATATTGTTCAGAAACACCATACCTAAAATTTATCTTGGTGATATATTTTTTCATCCTGCAATAAATTAGTTACTCTCAGACATATATCATAGTTTAACTAAAATAATTATTCAATTTACTTTTAATTGTCAAAAACTCAACATGCTTCATGTGTATTTTTTTTTAAAATGTATACAAAGACTTGAAGTTGTGAAAAAAATAATATTGATTATATTCTTAGAGTTGTAACTTTAGAAGCATGACTTTGGTAAACATGTTTGGAGGACCAAAACTTTAAAATAATTATAAATATTGGAACATTGAAAAAATATTCATAGCATTCAATAATTGTTAGATTTTGATAAAGGTTATACATACATACATACATACATAATTAGTCCAAATCAAATCTTTAATAAAACCAAGATATTTAATTTTTATTTGTATTTTTATTTGTATTTTGTAAAAAATACTTAGGATTGTCTGTTTCACAATACATTTTTAAAGTTGATCATGATGTACAAAAAGAAAAGAAAAGAATCTAATGAAACCAAATTATTACATACTATGCCAGAAAATTTGCATGAATAATTCGACAAAATTCATGAAAATGTGGCATGAATATTATTTCAAGTTACCAATCAATATAACTGTGTGTGTATGTGTTTAAATATTATTTAATTATTCCTGGAAAAATAATTGTACTGTGCTTACACACTGACAATAAAATCATGTATTAAACATTATATATCTTTGAGTGTTACTTCTTGAATTGATACAAAACACTAGAAAAATAAAAATAAATCATCACTAATGTCTAAAGTGATCACATTCAAAGTTTCTAATAAAACTTTAATAATAGCAATTGATGAAACACGATTTTATGTAATGCATTTTGAGTTGACAATTATCTTGCTAATTTTAGACACATAAATGCACCTAATTTATTTATATTATGTAATCCATTAAACACGTGAGTGTAACTAAAGTAATTGCAAATTAATAATTTGATTGACATATTATGCTATTCCAAAAAGTAACCAAAAGTCCTAAGACACACACACAGTTCGTTATTTTTAATGGAAGTGGAATCAAAAGGTTATATTTTGAGCTGAAAATGTGTTTTTTTCATCAATTGCTGATGTACATGTATTCTAGGACACAATAGTTTTTGAATTGAAATATTCTTGAAACAAACAGAGAGATGAACAATCTTAGATTAGAATGTGTTAGATGTTGTATGAAGTCTGCAAAAATAAAATTATGTATTTGAGTATTTATTAATTATGAATTTGATTTTTATTATTATTATAAATACTTGCAGTTTATCCAAATATTAAATTATGCAACCACAAACAAACGATTTATTAGATTGTTTTTAAGCTTGTGTAACATCTGATTTTATTTGTTTGTATATAAAATTACAAGATTCATTTTCATGGCAGGTGAATAAAATTTATTGTAAATCTCATACTACTTTCCTTTCATATGAATTGCTATATGTATTTCATTGCATTTTGTTTTACAATTTTTTGCCTTACAAAGATTAATTACTATTTTATGACAAAATACTTTAATAGGTGTTATACTACCAAAGAATACCAACATGTTTTTAAACAAGCTCAATTTGTCATCATATAGTTGTTTGGAGTGTAAAATATAATAAAAATAAAATCAAATAATTCATTGTATTAAAATATAATTTTTCTAAAAAATAACTATACATTGCTTTTAAATTTTTATTTTCAATTTTAAATTTCTTAACAAGAAAGAAAGAAAGAAAGAAAAAAAAAAAAAAAAAAAAAAATCAATACCAAGTAAATACTTCTATATCACATAAAACAAATAAAAATACAATTCATAAATCTTGTTATCTTACAAATACAATTGTAATTTAGAGTGATGTGATATATTAAATTTTAATTTGTTCTTTAGTTTTTTTGAAAAAAGGTAATATTATAAGTTTGGTCAATACACATTTACAATCATGCAATATATGTAGAATAACAAACTTGCTGAATTAAATTATATGAATTCTAATATCTAGTAAAAAACTATAGGATTTTAAAAAATTCATAAAAACACCATTAATCTTTGATGTTTAAGGCTAAAATTTTAATTTATTAATATCATCACAAATACAAATATAATGATCCAACATTATAAAATCTGAATAATTGTGTCAAAGATTTAGCTTTGTACTTAAATTCATTTGATAAGAGCTTCATACAAAGAAGACCAAGAAACAAACAAAATATATAACTACTTGATGTAATTATAAATGGATGTTTGTTAAGGTAAAATAACTTGCAAGTCACAAGAAAATCATAGTACAAGAAAAAAAAGTAATGAGAGCAAAGATGACATTAGTTTCATCTTTATATATACTCTTTGCAAGGCTAAAAGTTTTATAATCTAAGATTTTGATATCTTGCTATAAAAGCTATTAAAAGAAGCTTTTTAAAACAAAATATTGTCTAAACTTAATAAAATATTTTCTAATAAATTAACTATAAAAAAAATATTATTTCAATTTTATTTTTTATAAATTTTTAATAAGTTATTAAAATATATAATAAAATATAATATATTTATATGTTATTTTTATTTATAGTAAATAATTATATAAAAATAAATAAATAATATAATTAAGATTATTTTATGTATTTTATAAAATTCTTTAATATTATGTTAATATTTGATTATTACCAAGGTAGTGAATAGCTTTTCAAAACCAAACATAGGTACTTATATTTTGATATATAATAACTTTTATATATTAATAATTTTAGATAAATATTAATCTATTTAAAGAAATAACTGCCAAACAAATCTTAGTTTAAGGTGAATATTACAAAAACTATTATGCTTTTGTATTTGATTATAATATATTTTTAAAAATTGTGGAATTATTATGCCATAATTAGATTTTGGCTATTTTATAGTATACTTGAAGTTCTCAAGACCTTTCAATATTCTTCTAAAAATGTCTATAATCATCTAAGATCTTTTCTAGTCCTTGGAAAAGTCTTAAAGAGATTTATTAAAATTTTAAATATTTTAGAGATCTTATTAGGAGCACTTTAATCTTTATATCACAAAAATTGAAACTATCCAAGTATATTTTTGTTTCTAGTTATGTAGCTTATTTTGTTTTTGATCTATTGTCTTTATTTTCTTCAAAAATTTGAATTCATAGTTATGGTTTGTTTGTTTGTTTTTTTTGTGTTTTTTACTTTGTATTTTTTTTATAATTTAAATAAATCTTTTATATTTTAATTTAAAATTAAAAATATATTATTTAATAATTATATATATATATATATATATATATAAAGTAATAATTTGTTTTAAATTTGTATTAATAAAATAGAATTCTATTTCTACTTTAAAAATATTATATAATAAATTGCACTTAGAAAATAAGATTTTTATGATTTTAACTTTAAGCTATAGTATTTAATTTATATATTTGTGTGAGTGTGTGCATATGTACTCTCTCAGTATTGGTAGCTGCATGGATCAAAGTTGTTATATTAAGTATAGTTGTTTTTTGTATTTATTTTAAAAAAATTTAAGTAATATTTAATTTTTAAATTTATCATATAAATAATTTAAAATTCTAGTAATCTAATTTTTAGTTTAATTTATTTGTAAATAATATCTATACCTTAAAAGTTATTATGTATTCAAATTGGATTTATTAAAATAATTTAATTTTTGTGTATGTATATGTATTTACATACAAATATGTTGAATCAATTGAAATTAAGCTACAAAAGCCTTGCTCATAGATATTATATACTACTTAAGCTACATTTCAGATACAATATAAGACCACATTATACATTCAAAAAATGATTATAAAATATTAATTAAACACAACAATTATATCTATAATATGGATGTGATGTCAAATTAGACAAGCCAAAAACCAAAAATATCTTAGACTTATAATATAAAAATAAAGTTTCAAATTAATCTTTGGATAACTGTACATATGACATGGTTTATTTTATACTGATTAATTAAGACTTGTAATTTATTTACAAAAAAATTATCATAACATTGTTATTTCAAAGTGACTCATTGAATTTGAAATCTATAAAAAGAGACTTTGACATGTTAAAGGGCACACACATAAATATATATATATATATACATACATATGTTTACATTTTATTTTGTTTTATTATGTATCTATATAATGATAATGGCAAGCTTAAACTAAAGATTTATTGTAAGACAAATATATCAAATACATTATATATAATTATGATTATGAATATAAAATTAAAACATAACTTAAAGTTGTTGAATCTATTTGTTTTTTTAAATTTAATTTTCTTTAAAATAAAATCATTTTATATGAATAAATATGATTTACACAGTTTTTCTAAAATAAATAAAGTAATGTAAAATTTAACCTCAAGAAATATTATGATTTTTATATTAGTATTAATAATTTCACCTCTTTTGATAATTTTAATTCTTAAAAATCATGTAATTATTCATTTTGATTTTAGATTCAGATCCATGTTTTAATTTTCATAGATATATGGAGAGAGATTTTTTATCAATGGTTTTTAATAAAATAATCAATATGTTTTATGTTCTAAATGAATATGTAATGGTATAAACAATAATAAGTAAATATATTTTATATTCAAGAAAATAGTTTTTTTTTTGTATAATATCAAATATATTGAATACAATATATTTATGTGCTAAATATTTGAAATTAGGAAATATAATAAATTAGATGAAAAAATATTTTTTATTATTTTTTATTAATATTATTATTTTTTAATATATAAAATATTTGTGAATAGTTAACATCATAAATTAACATGAATTTGATTCAATATATTAAACAAGTATTTTTTTAGGTTATCATTTTTAGCTTTTAAAATATTTATCATCCCTTGGTGTTTAAATGGCAATTAAACAAGGGATTGATGGCCTGTAATGCAAAACTAAGTTAGAAATTGCTCACCTCAAAGCAAGATAAATGGAATTCTATATAAAGACTTTAGTAGTAATACATACAAATATTTATATATATATATATATATATATCAAAATCAAAGCAAGGAGGCCATATTGATGTGAATGATATAGTAAAGTGGCATTGTACTTAACATATGGAGAGCCCAAATTTACCACAGCATCTCCCCTTTATGCGAGTTATGTTTCTAATAAGTATTATGGATTGTAATACACAGATTTTAGAAATGCAAAAAAGTGAGAAGCATATGTGAGTAGTCAATTTTACTGCCCATAGGTGCAAAAATTTCAATGTCATACTATGCAGCCTATACATGTGATATATTAAAATTTAATATAAATCAAATTTTTTTGACAATAAAATTTGAAATGATACACAAAACACACACACACACACACACACACACACATATATATATATATATATATATATATATATTTTCGTATGGGTGCAAGAACACTAAAAAATATTGAAAACTATGAAAAATAAAATAAGAAAACAAACTACCAAATGTGTCAATTTTATCAACAAATGAGATGGAAATTAGATGTGAAAAGTATTAGGACATAAAGATGTGAATATAATAAGATGAAGCTTTAGGATCACATCCAATGGGATCATAATACATAACCCTCCAGCCCCTCAGTCTACATTCAGAAACAGTCTTTTGCACATTAAAAAACTCCAATGTCTGCTTGTCCTATTTGGTGTTAAAATATTGATAAATGCATGTTTAAACTAACTTTAATCCGAGTTAAGACAATTGACTCACTTTGTATGCGTCAATATACATATATAATAAGTGAAAAACAGGAATGAAAAAAGAAAAAGACAAAAGTCAAATCTGCTACTGTATACGCTTTCGGAGCACTAAAAAAAATATGGAAACTCAACCTTTTCAGCACGAATCAAAAAATTTAATAAATAAAAAAAAAGGAAAAAAGGAAACTTATATTTGTGACAAAGTCTTCGACTGGGAGCACCGAGAAGGCGCCCCGAAAAAACGCGGAAGGACACCACAGCCACACTAAATTAAAACAAAGCAAGGAGTGTGGAAAGTCCGCCCGCGACAACTTTTCTCGAAAAAGGCGACATAATTGCGCCACCCACTTAACTTTAAAGTCGACAATTGCGAACGTGCCAGCGGATGGACTTACTTTTCATTCATCTACCATCTGTCTTTTCATTTTCAAGCGTGTAAGAGGCGTTCATCCAAAGCTTAGGAGAGGTGGTGGTGCGACGAGGAGGCGGTCAGCCTCGCAACAACCGAGGCGGCCGCGTCGTCAACTTGGTTGCCGGATTTTGCTTCCCGCTCCCCAATCACTCGCGGTGCAAGCCAGGGGACTGGAGCCTACAAAAAGTAATCGCACATGTCGCCGTGATTCGGGAAACGGATGGGGACCACCCCACGGTGATGAAATCGGGCGGCCTCGGGTGCTGGTTTCCTTGTTTAGCTTGCGGCATGTGCAGCGGACGGCGACGACGCGGCCACGCAACCCCATTGCGTGGATCCGAGAGCTTCCGTCGCGCCAGCCAAGCCCTCTACGAAACTTCCCCTCGTCACGTCGCAGCGACTCGTAGGCTTTTTGTATGCCAAGATTTGGTGAGGATTTCTATATGTTTTCTGCGATTCTGTTTGACATCGAAATTGTGGTTGTGGAACTTTGTGTTGGTCTCCAAGTTATGGATGCTTCTCGCTATTGTAGGTGTTAGGACCTGGGATTGGAAGCGGGGTTGTGTCTATTGTGGGTCACGGTGGGTGGTGAAGTGGATGATTGGTTGAAAATCAAGTTTTCTGGGCGGTTTCGTGGTGCGTTATGTGTACATGGGTAGGGTTGGTTTGCTTAAGGGTTTGTAGAATGAACACGCGAAGGGGTTGCGGTTTGGAAGGACGCGCATGTTGGTGAAGAAAGAGGGCAGGTATGGCGAGTCTTGCGCTAGGAGACGAGGAGGAGGAAGTGCGTTTGGGGCTGGAACGGTCGATATACGAGGCGTGCAAGCGATCTCCCGAAGGTTCAGACTTCCTCGTGTCAGCCTTCGTTCAAGCGTTACACAGCTACCGCCGCTCTTCCGGTATGTCCTCTGTTCTGTGGTAGAGATTGGGTTGGTAATACGGGTCACGCCGGTTTGGCAGAGAAGGGCTTGACATTTGATGTTTATGGCATGAGTGGGTTTCGTTTTCCTCCTCCAATTCCCTTCCAATATCGATTGCGAATTTTTGAGAAGTGTCTTGTTGTCTTTGCTTGTTCGAGTAGGGTTGCATGTCTTAGCAGTGAGCTAATTTGCATTCTGTCTTTATTTTACACCATTTGTGAATGTCGGTGCCAGGAGTTACAGAGAATGTAGAGTGTTTGAACGTTGTGCTATGGGTTGGATCAGTGGACGTGAATTTGCACGTCTTTTAGCTTTGGCAGATGCTATTTTATCTTAAGTTTCACCCGTACTTGTATGCTGCTATGGTTCGTGATTGGTGTTGGATGCGCTTGTTTTCATTCTCTGAACATGCACTTGTGTGTTGATGCATGTCCAACAGTCCTGACTCCTTTTCCTTCGGCACTTTTTACGACTGGAGATGACTTTAAGGATAAAGACTTCGCCGGAGCTGCTGCTGCTGTGCAGTCTTTTCCGCCATTGCAGGATATTCTTTCTAGTTGGACTTGTCATGCAGACGGCCGTTCTTGCGGCCAATCAGCGAAGGATGATGTGGCTGGCTCAATGCAATGCCTGTACAGTGTTGGCAAGATGTCTCTCAGTGCTTTAAAATTGCTCGATTGGATTTTTCGATTTCGACATGGCATTGAAGTGGTGCGAGACCCAGAGAACGACCTTTCGAGCCTCTTCCCGCCAGCATCGTCTCCTTGGGCCCGTTACAGACGGGGGGTGGCTGCCGAAGCATGTGCTGTTCCAGATTATGTTATGAAAGTGAGTTTATCATGTCTCTTTCTACCCATTTTTACTTCGCTCAAGATTTCTTAGATGTTTCGTAATGACTTGGCTTCAATTGCAATGTCGAAGGTAGCCTCTGCTGCGGTTTTGAGATTTGGATCTCATGTTTTGATGTCGCTGCCATATCCCAGATTCACGAGACTTATGAGGATTCGTGGAGGACACGAGCATCAACCTTTGAATCTGTCAAAGCGGAATCCGGTAGCTTCTACGCTTTCCATGGGACTTCTGCTGAAAATTTGCACAGTATACTTCGGTGTGGTAAGCCTTTCGCATCCTTCTGCATAAGTGTAGGCTTAATACGTTTTCCTGACTGAACTATTCCTTCATGCCCTTCTTCCGGCATAATAGGGGATCATTAATCGTGGTTCTCAGTGCAATCCACTTAATATCTGAATAATGTTTATGCTTTGTGTTCTTACCGCCTTTTTCTGTTGTTTTTGACCCGACAGGACTATTGAATATGAGTAATTCGCAGCTTCAACGAAATGGATGTATATTCGGGGAGGGCGTGTACCTTTCTACAGATCCTGGAGTTGCCCACAGCTTCTGCAAAGCAGGGACTGGCTGGACTCACTCTTTTTGCGGTTCGAGAGTCAGATATATACTGGTATGTGAAGTTGCAGGGAAACACACATTTCGGTCTGAGTCAACTGCGCTCAAGACTGGCTCTTTTGCTGTCCAAGATTGTCCTTCTACGTACAGGAGGGAGAACTCGACTTCGAACTCTGTACCAAACACTTATGTCGTCGTAAAGAACAGCGACCTCGTGAAAATTCGTTATGTATTTGTTTACACTGAACCTTCAAGAATGCAAATTACCTTGCGGTCGTCTTCGTTTGGCCCATTAGACATCTTGCCAGAGGTGTCAGGAACACACGGTGTTGCATCGAAAAGGTATATGTCCAAGCTAGGATTGGTGGATATGTTGAAGAAAGTTGACTGGTGCAGGACATTCATTGTATTGTACATTGTTGTGCTGATCGGAGTGGGGCTCCTGAAGCACAACACCGGCAGATACGGCCGAGGCTCATTTGTTCATCGATTCTTTCCTGTCTACCAATGACGCACTAGCTGCCTGCCTGCCTGCCTGCCAGAGACGGCAAAGTCGAGGCGTTTTTCCCAGATGCAACTCCCTGAGTGATCTGGAAGTAATTAGGTGTAGGATTCATTTACCGTCGTCTGGAACTATGAACCGATATACATATTTTTGTGCCCAGGTTTTAAGTCTGGAGCCAACTCTAGTAAATGACCTAAGAGTGGCATTTCCATGGCAGGTGCCTGGGTGTTTCAACATCAGAACAAGATGATGTACTTATATATTGGACAGACAACGTTGTATATAAAGTTTACTCATCGTTTTCCTCATCTTCGTGCGGTCTTGCTTTGAGGAATCATTGTCAGACGACGTCTACATTTTGCTTGTGTATACTTCGAACATTCCCCAACATTTGGAATGAGGATCGTGATTCAATGCATGTGACAGAATGATGTAGTCTATGAGCTGCTTCTATTATGCTTACAGATAAGCTCATTTGGTCTGTGGATAGAATGCAAGAAGACTCGTTTTCAATAAAGACGCATTTGTTCAAACCATTGTTATCTTCTATTTTAGGTTTGTGTAACTTAACAATCAATTCTAACATTCCGTCAACGATGTGATGCGACGTGAGTGGGGATCCCAACAGGATCTCAACACTGTCCGCATCCGGTCATGTCGGTCTCAAAGGGATTCCAAGATTATCCCTGTTGTTAAAGATTGTTAGACATTTTTTTGTTTAACCACATGACTATAATATGATTTGTACACTACAATGTTTGATTTTGTTGCAGTTGTTTGTGCATTGTTTGGTGCAGAACATAATGCTGTATCATGGAACTCAGTAGTTGATTGCAAAGAAATTAGAAAACTAAGAACAAAGATTATTTATATTAGAATAAAGTAAGATATTGTAATGGATATGTGAAAACTCCTAAAAGTATGCAATTTACATCAAAGAATGCATTCTGTTAGTGTGCAATTTAGAATGATCATTAGCATCTAAATGATGGAAATTCAATCAACAGTTGTTTATTTTCTTACATAATTTTAAAAATATAATGATAATCAACATGGGATGAACCAAAAAATACAGCTGCTGCTGCGTCTATATTGTATTGCTCTGCATTGCCATTAAAACATGTAATTGATTCAAAAACATTACATTGTATGAGGTTATTGATAGATTGAGACAAACCAAAGAAAATCCTTTCAAACGCAGTAATCACAATTGTTTACTTTTTTCCTTGAGATAAGTGTCACACTTTTGCAATTTAGATTGATAATTAACAAGATTATTCATATTGAGGGGCACTTCATACTTAGGGGAGAGGCCTTAACTTTCAAAATGTTTTGATTGGCTAAAATTCACAAGCCTTTTCAATAAGACTTATATACAGCTAATACTATTCTATAAGGCTTATACATAGCTAACGTATCTACATGCATATTGTCATCATTCAAGAAAGATTATAGCTTTAAACATTGGTACTTGCAAAAAAATTGGTTTATATTATTACATCTATTTATATATATATATATATATGTATATTATTCTATTTTGTATTTAAATGCCAATATAAAAATCTCTAAGAATTAGTTGATTAGACATGCATGAAAAAACCAATACTAATCCAAACCTATTAAACAAAAAATATATATCTTTTCTATAAAATCTCTCCTAAATACCGTATTCCTACAATCAACACTACACTTAAAAACACTTATTTATGGACATTAAACACACAAGATTAGATGGATGAAATATTTGGAGAAAAGCCAAGTGAAAAAATGACAAATTGATGATTCAAAGTGGTTGACGTCCTTGAAGGAAGGAAAGTGATATCCACCAAGTTTTAAAAATATTCCAAAGATATTAGAATGAATGGAACAAAAGTAGGTGGTCATAATTTTTCAAAATGGAGACTGAATTGGCATTCAGTGTTGTAGAAGACAATGGCTTGGAGCTGGTACAAAGCATTTGTGGTATGCATGTTGGTGGAGGTAGAATGAACTTATTTTCATATCTTGTTTCAGTTTTGAGTCTGGAGTGTAGCACACTGAAGTAGTAAACCTTTGTGTGTGTATTTTATATTTTTTTCTTTGCAATGTGGACAAATTGATTTATAGCTTTAGTTGATGTTATGGTACTGTGATAATGATTTTGTAATCTTATTTTGCATAGTTTACAATTAAAAAAAAATGATCTATTTATCTCAGTGATTAAAAGATAATCAATTTTGTAACTTAGATCTGAATATTGTAAATTCGAAAATTCTATTTGATAGTTACATACATATAGTTTAAAAAAAGATTTTGTATGATAAAATTTAAAGCATTTTTTAATCAGAAAATGAGTTTGTAATATATTTTAGGATTTTTGATGATTTTGAAAAATGTTCTGTGATTTCTTTTCGATATTTAACATCAAAAACAAATATTTGTTTTTGTTTCTGGTTTATATAATATTTTAAAATTCATTTACTAGTATCTCAAAATCAATGATTGGAATTGGTTTGGTTTTTAAAATATTACTATATGATTTACTTTTGGCAATTCAACAAAAAGGTGTTCATTAATATATATATATATATATATATAATTTTTTTTCCTGTCTTCTATAAGGAAAAAAAAAAAAGAAAAAAGAAAAACTATGATATTTTTGATAGTGTAACATCAGCAGATAGGTTTAACTTTTTCAATAATTTGTTATTTTCTAAAATATATATATATATATATATATATATATATATATTGGATACCATAAAATCAGTAAATGAACTTGGTAAAAAATCTGTTAATCAGAAAAATTAATTTTTAATTTAATTTTTAAAATTTTAAAATTTTAATATACTATACAACAAGCAGAAGGGCTGGTCTGTCTCTTCTAAATTTAATAAAATAAAAAAAATAAAATTTGTTACTTATCATCAAGTATTGTAGATTTGATAAAATCACCATGTAGATTTGATTTGGTATTTTTATTTGAAGTTTTTAAAATTTTTATTGTATAATAAAAAATATGTACATTATCTATGTTTTTATTTTGGGTAGTGAAAAATTAGAAGATGTGCAAAACAAAATATAGAAGTAGTCATTTTTTAATTTGTTTTTAATTTTAAAAAATGTGTCTTTATTTTATGTGCAATGATTCCTATATATATCTCTTCACAGTCCTTTGCATATAAAGACAAACCCTTGTATATCAAATGATAACACTTATATTATAGATTTTTCTTTCAATATAATCAATAATAGTATGTATACCAATACTATTTGTGACAAAACAAGGAAAAAATAAGAATTTTTGAATGCTATGAGTATTATGGATAATAAAAATAAATTGGAAGATTTAAAATTTTATTAATAAGTGGTATATTATACTTAGATTGTATCTTCTTTAAATTCATGTTACATTTTCTTATGATTGATTCTTAATCAAAAAAAAGTTTTTATAATTTCTTGTAATTATTTTTAGATTTATTCTATATATTTTTAGATGATATCTACAATCTTATTCTTATAAAAAAGCATATAAATAAGATATTGCTAATGCCACCATATTTTTTGCTAGTGCCACCACCACCCACCACCCACCATCCACCCAATATATTTCTTTAGTTTTTTCTTTAATATTAAAAAAATATCGTTTCGCCACTACCTTCATGAGTTGATTCAGCTTCAAAGACAATCACGAGTGACCTGCTACTTGATATTCTTTGACGTCTTCTTGGTTCTTCTAATTCTTCATCTTGAGGTCGACACCGTGAGCTACTCGGTTGAGATGGCATCACTAGTGTAGTATCCTCATTCTCACTAGCCATATCTAAATACACTTTGAGATTAGATATCTTGATACTACAAGAAAGTAAAATGCAATAAGTTATATTTTGATAAGACTTGGATCCTGCTTATTTACATTCTTTTCGAGAAGGCTTCATCTTCACGTTTTATCGATGATCAACTTTTGATTTATTAAGATATTATCGATGAAATTCCTGTACTTTTTGCAGCACATTTGTTACATTTTTTATTGGCTCCCAAGTCCACTCATTTACATCATAGCCATGCCAATGAATTAAATATTCCAACTTATCCCATCTCCATTGCAAATCAACAACTTGTTCCACCTTATATTCCACGTGGTCCTCAATTTCAACACAAGGTGGTGGTGGTTGTATCTGTCTTGGTAAAATTAATTCGCTATAAGCTTCTAGAAGAAAAACATGAAAGATTGGATGTATCTTCATAGATGTGGATAGTTTCAACCGATAAGCCACCGGATTGATTTGCTCCTGAATGCAGAATGGTCCCAACCTCCTATAATCAAACTTATTGCAAGGTCAAGTGGTCTTGATGTTTTGTCGCAAGAACCAAATCTTATCTTCAATTTGAAAAGTAGAAGAATCCTTTCAAAATTTGTCTGTAGAAGCTTTGTATGAGTCTTCAGCTACCTATAACTGAAGCTTCAAGGTAGTTTGGATCTCCATTAAATGATTTGTAAGATCTTTAGCTGTTGGATTCTTATCTTTGGATTTATCCAATAAATCGAGTTTTAGATGATATCCATAATTTGCAAAGAAAGGTGTTTGTTGGATTTAGGCATGGACCGAATTGTTGTATGCAAACTCTACCAATGGTAGATATGTAGTCCAATCGTCTTGTTGATAGTTGATTGCACATCGTAGATATTCCTCCAAGACTTGGTTGACTCGCTCTGTTTGACCATCGGTTTGAAGATGAAAGGTAGAAGAAAGTTTGATATCTACTCTCAGTATGTCAAAAAGTGACGTCCAAAACTTCGATATAAATTGAGGCCCTCAATCTGAAATAATGTCATCCGGTAAACCATGATACCAATATATATTATCAATAAGCAATTTTATTATTTCTTCATTAGAAGTTATCTTTCTGTATAGAATAAAATGTACTATCTTTGTAAACCAATCTACCACCATGTAGATAGTATCAAATATTACAGAAGGTGGCAAATCTGTGATGAAGTCCATAGATACTGAAGACCATGGTTGCTTTGGAATTGGCAGAGGTTATAAAAGCTTATAAGGACAATGTCAAGGATTCTTTGATCTTGAACAAAGGTCACATGATAGCACAAAGTTCTTCACTACCTTCTATATTTGAGGCCACCAAAAGTCTCGGGAAATAAGTTCCATTGTTTTATTGAAATCAAAGTGATCTGCGATCGAGAAGTCATGTCAATATGAAGTCAAATTGATCGTTCCGAAATATATAGTCGATCTTCAAAATATAATAATCCGTCCTCAATCTTGAACTTATCTTTGTCAAAGAGTTGCTTCACATCAGAGACTAATGAGTCCACAATTGATGCTCCACGGACTTGTTCTAAAAAATCAACATTAATTGGCATGATCATGGAGGTGGTGCGGAGGCAAAATCATTCTGGTTGTGGCAAAGTTGTACATTGCTAATCAAATTCTGCATCTCCAGCCTTAGGTGCTAGATATAATCTCCTCAATAACGCATCCGATAATCCTTGCTGCCTTCCTGGCCGATATGTGATGATGAAGTCGAATTAAGATAATGACATGTTCCATCGAGCTTGGCGACAATTCAAAACTTGAGCTGTTGTGAAATATTCCAAATTCTTGTGATCTGTATATACAGTCACTAGATGTGCAATACCCTCTAATAAATGACGCTACTCTTGGAAAGAATCAACTATTGTAAGCAGCTTCTTATTGTGAATTTCATAATTGATTTATCATCCTTCCCTATTTGTGATAATACAGCTCATAGTGCAAAATCAAAAGTATCTATTTCCAAATAGAAGGCCTTTGTAAAGTTGAGATGTACCAAGATAGGAGCTATCATAAACATTGACTTTAATTCTTAAAAAGCTTCTTGTGCTCACGTACTCTACTCGAGCTTGTCCTTTGATATCAACCGCGTTAATGGGGATGCAATTTGTGAATAGTTCTTGATAAAAATACGATATAAGTTGGCAAACTCAAGAAAATATTGCATGTCATGTACCGTCTTTGATATTGCCCAATCCGTTATTGTTTGAACCTTCTTCTGATCCATCAATAATCCTTTGTTTAAAATAATATAACGAAGAAATTCCACCTTAGATTGATGGAATATGTATTTCTCTAACTTGGCATATAATCTCGCATCCCAAAGTTTTTGTAACACCAACTTCACATGACCCTCATATTCTTGAACATTCTTGGAATAGATCAAAATATCATCGAGGTAACAAACAACAAATTTGTCCAAATATTCTCAAAAAATATCATTCATTAAATGTTGAAATATAGTTGGTGCATTGGTCAATCCGAAAGGCATGATATTATATTCAAAATGTCCATACCTCATCCGAAATATTGTCTTCCATTCATCTCATACCTTTACTTATACAAGATTGTAAGCTCCATAAAGATCTATCTTGGTATATATTTTGGCTTCACCAAGTTGTTCCAAGAGTCCGGATATTTGTGGTAATGGATATCGATTTTCCACGGTGATCTTGTTCAAGCCTCGATAATCCACGCACATTTATAATGAGTGATATTTCTTCTCCATAAAGAGGATAGGTGTACCTGCTGGAGATTTAGAATACCAAATGAAATTCTTTGCAAGATTCTCTTCAATGTAATCCTTCAATGTTGAGAGCTCGTCTTGTGATAAATTATAAATTGGGCCAAATGGTGGTTGTGCTCCCTCTTGGAGATCTATAGCACAATCGTATGGTCAATGCTCTGATAGCATGTCAGCATTCTTTTTTTCAAAGACATCCTTGAATTCTTCATACTGCTCAGGAATAACCAAAGTCGGAGTTGCATCTTCTTGAGCTGGCATTGTGAAGATGATAAGAGATGTATTATGCTTGGCTTCCTTCATAAAGGCCCTCGCACCTATTAACAAGCATTTGTTTCTAGATATTATCTTGGTAGGTTCCACTTTCAAGGGTTTTGTTGGAAATATCACTTTTCGCAATCTCCAATCTATCAATGGATTATATTTATCAAGCCAGGATAGTTCCAAAATGACTAGACATGAAGGGGTCTTGATAATATTAAATATAATGTTACTTTCATGATTTTCAAGATGTACCTTCAACAGTTTAATTTCATCAGTAACATTGCCAGAAGACAAAGGTCGACCGTCTATAACTTCTACATAGACAAGCTTTGGTTCCTTTGTAAGAGGAAATTTGTGAAGTTTTGTAAACTCTTCATCTAAAAAGCGAGCAGATGCTTCTGAGTCTAGTAGAGTATCGGTTTGTAGTTTTTGAATATCAAGAAATAAATGTACTGTAAAGCAATGAGAAGGTTGAGCTAAGAGAAAAGGACCTTGATTAATTTGGGGTGTTGAGATGTCCAACTGCACGATCCCTATTGTGATTGGACATCCTTGTTTTCTTGCACACTTGTGCTCTTGAGTCTTGTTGTTCAAGGCGTCTGTTTTTTAGGATAATTTCCGACTTTATGGCTTGCCTCTCTACAATATAAGCACAAGTTTTGTTCGAATCGTCGCTTCTTTTCTTCAGCTGTGAGACATATCGTATTGATTTGCATATCTTCTGTTTCAGATTGAACTTCTACACTCTTAATAGGAGCAGCCGAGTAGAACTAGTCTTCTCATGGATACTATGTAACTGTGGAATAATGGTCTTGACGTCATTGAAAAAGTTGATTATTACACTTAATCGCTTGGCTGATTGCTTCGTTGAGTGTTTGAAGGTCGGATAGAGATAGAAATAAATCCTTCATGTCATCTCTAAGTCCTCAATAAAATTGATTCACTAGCGCTTCTTCTCCCCAATTGATATCACAGGCAAGTTGTCTGAAGTCCAATGCATAAACAGATGCAGAGCGTGATCCTTCATATAGAGAACGAATCTTGGTGGTTGTCCACCGAGCCTTATCACGCTCTCCAAATGCCTCCTCGAATGCTTCTAGAAAGGTCTCAAAATTACTCAAGATAGAAGATTTTTTTTCAAATAAGGAGGCAAACCAAGACAAATCTTATCCAATAAGCAATGTCCTCACTAATCCAACTTACAATTCCTTGATTGAATAGCGTTCCGGTTGCAAGAATGTTACTAATCAAACTTGGTTTACAAAACCACAAAATTTTGATCAAGTACCATCAAACTTCTTTGGGAGACTAACTCGAGGCTCTTTGTATTGTGGTGTAATTAAATTCTCACGTTGAGATGTACATGGCAGTACTTCATTAGCTAGAGGTGGTTGTACTGTAGTCTGAGCCACTCCTACTCTTGTAGCTCTAAGGAGCTTAGCAAAATTTCCTTCAATTTCAACAGTTCTAACCGCTAGAGCGTTAAGGGCATTAATGATCATATCTAACTTTGATTCCAAAGATTTTATCATGTTAACGTCTTCTCTACCAGCCATATTAAGTAAAGAAGAAGGAATCAATATCGGTCTAAGGAAGGATAATCCGCAACCTTTAAAATGCTCAAGTATCTCCAAGAAGAGGGGTAGTCCACTCTCTACCTCAAAGAACTAAGCTCTAATATTGATAAAAGGGCAGTCTGAATAAACTATCACGGACGTAGAATATAGACTAGAAGTCTAAATAAGAAGTTTAAGAAGAACTGGCAAGAATTAGGTTAATCAGATGAGTACAAGAATAACATCAGAGTACAAGAATAATATCAGAGAGGTGAGCTAGAATTCTAAGAGATGTGTTGTCAAGATTGAAGAACTCTTCAGTCTCGACTCCAATATATACACCTATTCAAGAAGCTTCTTGATCAACTTCCAGCAATTAGAAAGTTTCTCAAGCAACTTCCACCAACTAGGAAACTTTTCAAGCAACTTCTCAAGCAACTTCTACCAACTAGGAAGCTTCTCAAATAACTTCTATCAACTAGGAAGATGTTAGAAGGTTCTGGAAGGTTCTAGAGAGTTCTAAGTACTTTCTAGAATATTCTAGAAGGTTCTAACAAGCATGTCCTTGACAATAATTATCCAATTACCAATCTATCAAAACTTTTTTTGATATATTATAAATTAATCAAATAAAAAGAATTAATATAAATAAAAAAAATATACAACAATCATCTTGACTTTGATGCTTTAAAGAATATATTTTTTGGATTTTATAGGATTCCAAGGTCTAAAAGCAAAAACCAAATTTAAAGAAAAATTAACAAGACTTAGAGAAGATAGATGCAAAGAATATAAAGTAGAATAAATGTTGGGATATTGTAAATAGTTTAGATAAGAGAATACAAGTATTTAGCTCTAAATAATAATGTTAACAAAAGTAATAGTGCATCCATTATGATATATGAGTTTTTTTAATGATTAAAAAAATAAAAAAATAAAAAAATAAAAAAACATATGTGTTCAAATGTGCACTATTTATTCTTACACTAGTTACAAACCACATCAACTATTCAACAATATCACTCTAAACATTACTATGGCCATGTATCAAGCATAACATTAACAAACTAGCAAATTGATATTCAACCAAGACAAGACAAATAATGCAAACACATTTCTACAAAAATACCATTAATTTCAAAAATCTAACAATCTATCAATTAGGTAAACATTTTTAAAACAAACTTGCACAAATTCAACCCACCAAAACATCAACAACCAACTTGAAATGACAAACTGAATCCTAAAGACGATAACAGAGGATACAAAAGACAACAAAGGGCAGTTATTTCACATATATCCGCAAGGCTAAGGTGGTCGTCAACCCTAGGATTGGGTCGGTGTAGGGGGGGGGGAGGAGTTGACGGGGTCAAGGCAATGGCGTCAGAGCTGGAGCTGGAGCTGGAGGGAGGGAGAGGTCGCGGTGGTGTGGATTCTAACTCCTCCTCGTCCTCGTCTTCCTAGTCTTCCTCGTTGTCCTCCAAGTGTGCGAGCGAGGTTGATGGAATCGACGCCTGACGCGACCCCATCTGTGATCGCACCGGGTAGGAAGGAATCCGTTACACAAGCGGCGCCATCGCTGGCGAAAGTCCCGAGGCTGCGCTCTGGGTTCCGCTGTCAGAGAGGCTGCATTATTGGAGCCTATCTTTATGTCGCGCGCACCCCACCTGCCACAGCATCATCAAGCACCCATTATCCTCTTCGACCCCCTGCCCCCTTGCACGAATCGCTGTGAGAGGGCCCCTCCCCGCAGATTTGGCCGCTTTCGAACAAAAAACACTGCCCGTCGTTGGATTTCTTCGCGCTTCCCGACAAGCGCATACCCCCCTGAGCTAGCTATTTCACCACTTGGCAGCCTCACTTGAGTCTTCAGATTTTTCCTTGCTGGTTTTGGTAGTCTGAAGTGATAGCTGCAGCTGCGACTGTCGTGCCCTGTGACAATGAGGAACTGGCATGTTCGGGATGTTTGTGGGTGCTTGTTGTTGCTGCTGGTGACGACTGGTGAGCTATTCTCGGATGTCTACTTGGGGGAAGAGAATCGCGGGGCTAGTTAGTGGCTGATTTCTAGCTTTACATTGAACAAGCTGGAAATGTTTCGAAGCTGTCTGCTATGTATCTTCATGTGACGTATGTGACGTCGTTGAACAGTCTGGGGTGATTTGTATTTCATGCCTTATTGCAGCACTTGAAGTCGTGTCGTGAATTCTCAGGTGCTGCTTAATCAGATAACTCTTGCATAGCTTGCTCTTCACCTGCTGAACTTGGTTAAGTCACAGCTACGCATTAACGTAAAAGCTCACAAGTCATGGTCTTCCAACAACGTTGAAGTGTGTGTGTGTGTGTGTGTGTGTGTGTGTCCGCGGCTGGAGCAAAACAAGCATTGCTGTGGTCCTAGCTTTAGAATCCATAGTGGTACTTGTACAGTCGTTTCTGGCAAGAGAGTCCAGTGTGCGATGGAATTTTTAATTGATAATTTCATAGAAACTTGCTTCATACGAAATTGGGACACGGATTGACTTGAAGACGTCAAACCAGAACCCATTCGGGTTTCTTCTGCTGGATATCGACCATGATGGACACCATACATTCGTTTTTGACGATTGCGTACAAGCAAAGTCATCAGTAGGTACAGTAAGAACTGCTTCTAATATTGAATTTCTGAAATGTGCAGAAGCAGTACGAAAATGGGCCTTCGTTCAGGAACTAAGCAGTGAAGTTCTGTCAAACAAGGTGAAGTTCATATCTGACTCATCGCATAGATTGAAAGCCTGCATTTCTGCATCAAGTTCTTCTTTCTCGCTTTTCCGTATGAACCTATTGAAGTAGCTCCTCATTGGCGTTGCAAATGGCTCGCAGATGGTTACTACCCAAGATCCTGCCATCCACCAGGTTGCTAGAAGGTTGCTAGAACCTCGAATCCCATCTCGTAAGTCCCCGCTTTTTCTAAAACTCTCTCGCAAAAGACTAGTAGAAACATAACACTCAATATTGGGACCTCTCGACATCTCTAATTCACTTAGAGACTGTGAAGTTTTCTGGACAATGTATATATTGAGTCAAAGTCTCCCTCCGTTTTGCAGTATGCCAAGGCCAGCAGGAGTGCGAGGAAGGAGTTGGGGTGACCTGCATGTATGGCAACGCGGTAGCTTGCAGCTGTGAATACATTGCTGTATGCCATCCATTCATCAAGAGCTGCAGTCGCTTTAATGCCACTCACACAGAGTCCTGCGGCTTCTAACATTCGCTGAATGGAGTGGTGCGCAGCTGCAACTATCGTCCGCAGCGTTCTTCAAATTCATGCACTTGGATGTTTTGTACCATGAACAAACTTGTACAAACGAACAGTAGATTTGCGCAATGCTACAAGATAGTAGACAGAGAGTTTCCTGTATAGGGCATGGGCACACATCTCACAGCTTAGGCGCACCCACTTTTGTAGAGACTTCAATCTTTTCTTTTTTCAAACGCTTCTCCTTTCTTTTCCCTCCCTACTGAACAAGTAGTCAATGCTTACTCCTTGCAAAATCATGTCTAGAAATAAGATTCGAGCTGGACTATTACACATCCTACTTCGTCATACATTATTTTGCCCCACATGTAGATGCCCCTTCACTGAATCAGAGCTCTAATTCTGCTCTGATTACTGGCTACGCAGATCAGTCCAAGATGCGTACGACTTAAAAGTATTTTAACATCTGACATGCTCAAAAATGTTAGACGTTAAATTTTTTACAACGGAAAAATTGTTCTGTTCATCGTGCACCTTACCCTATGTACACTAATCACGGTACCAAAATTTCTGAAGTCAAATTCCACGGGCGTTTTGATTTTTGAGACCCTCAGTACTCGGAACATAGGTCACCAACCCCCTAGGAGTAAGACCATAAACGAATTGTAAACTAAAGCCGTTATGCTTCTGATATTAGGTGACGATGAAGGGGTGCCAACACTTTTGCCAATTGTCGCTATATTCATTGAAGTTATGATGACTTCTTCAATCTCAGTTGCGGAACAAGCGGAGCCATTAAACTGAGTCATGTTTGAATCTTGAAACTTCTCAACGCATCTTTTTAATTGATCATTGCAGGTTCGGTTCACATAATTTTCTGGAAATAATCAAGCAACAATGTGTAAGTTGTTTGGTTAAGAAAAATTGCTAAGGAATGGTTAGTGGTTAAATCTCGTTACAACCTGTAGAGCCCCTAATAACTTTTCACTGCACGACTTGTCCTCCCGTTTATTGATATTTTTAGTGGTTCGGTTAGCATTCCGCTTTTCAACATCATGAAGATTTGAAAGTCAATAAACAATACCGTACTTACCAAGGTCCGCTCCGATGCAAATATCGTGACTCTTACAGCAGGAGTCGATACCATCACAAGGTACCTCGCTCTCACAGCCGGTATATCCAATGCCACAGTATTTTCCGTACCGCAATTTGAATGGATCTGCACTTGCATGACGAGCAAAGATTGTCACTACACCCTTCTTGCTCACATTTTGAAGCTCAAGAGTTGCACCTGATTGTCATCTTGAAAGAGAAGGGATTTGGTTTGGTATCCGAAGATGTACAAGAACATATTAATTACCCTGACAATGCCGAGACTCGCAGTCACGACTGCAACCCTGCAAAACCTCCACCAAGGAATTAAAAGCATATTCCAAACTCCAAGAAACTAAACACAATCGGCTGCCATTGTCATAGAGTGTATCTTCAAATATTAAAGCCTTGCAGCTTCGCACCTATGATTCCACTCACGTATCCCCAAAAGCTTTAAAAACTACGATCTATAGAAGTTGCGACCACGTCACTCCGAGATCGAGCGACATTCAGAAGCGCAATTCGGAAACAGAAACTACTTCATCAAAACGACACAACCAGTACAAGAACTCGAACATCTTGCCACAAATGTGACTTAACACTCTTTCACTCAAACACCACCCAATCTTAAGGAAGTTGAAAAGTGAACTGCAGACCTTCGCAAAGACAGAACTCCACGAATCTTCCAGCAAGAAACCAAGGAAGTGATACGTCTATTGTCAATCATGACTGTTATCACACACTTGACCATCCATAACCACGCCAAACCTCAGCAAAGTCAACACAACCCTACTCATGAACATTGCCAGACATGCTAACGAAAACCAACACATACAATCAGCCAAACGCATTTCAGCAATCCTGGTGGAGTAGACAACCACTATTAACCAGCTGACCTTGAAAATAGTCCCGTTAACAACGAGAGAAAGCGCAGGACTCGGAAGCTCTAACAACAGCAACATCACGATGGTTCCAGCGTCCGCCAATATGCGCGGGCAGCGTCGTCGCTGCAGAGTCGCCATCCCTGCTGCAGTTGTGGGATTCTGAGCTCCAGGCGACGACGCGGGGGTTGAGTCAGCGTGGTTGTCGAGACAAACTCGGACAACGGATACAAGCTGGGCATGGTTGCAGGCAGCAGGCATTGTCGATATCGATGCAAGGTTATCGAAAGTCATGGTGCGGAATGATGGCGACGCAGATATTGAACGGGGCGCCATCACCAGCCTGGACGTACCTTGCGCTGTGCCCGCAGTCAGACGCGCCTTCACTCTGCCGCTCTCCGCTCCCGGTACAAACCCCCCTCTACGAGTAAACGTGTACACATTTGTCGTATTTTTACTTGTATAATACGAGTATGAATATCCATGTACGTGACAACGAACTGACATGTTTGTTTCGTAATGCCATCAGTAAATTGACTTACTTTTGCAAAAGCTCTTTCAAATCTTTGGTTTTATTTAAATAATTTAAATGCTAGAGGGATAAAGAACTTGATTTCATTGGTTAATGGGAAAATTAAAGTTCGGAATATTTAAAAATGTGCAAGTGATGCATATGCAACTGAGGCTCGATCAACTTATTGAGTTGAGGCCCATTGTGCATATCTCATCAATGATCACATGGTTTTACTTGTATCAATTTTCTTTTTAAATTTTTTTTTTCCAAAGCAATGGTACTTAAATATTTGTATATGATTAAAATTTATAAAAAATAAAAATAAATGATGGATCTAACAATGAAAATTTTCATGTATGCAACTACTTGTAGTTTGTGCTAAGCACATGATTTTTATTTTTATTTTTTAAAAATTTATTGCTTTAATAATGGAAATTTTATGTACACTAATTATTCAAAAAATAATATTATATTATTTGTATTAAAAATTTCTCCAAGTTATGTATGATTTGTTACATATGTGTTAATGAGACATATTTTATATACCATGATTTGTTACACAATATTTAGCATGGCTTATTAAATTTTACATAACTACATTTCTTTTCTAGATTCTTGCAGTGTTATTTTACATCACCAAACTGAAAATGTAACTGATTTAAATATAATTGCCTATTTGTTTACATAAATATAAAAGGGAAGAGAAGGAGATAATTATAATTAACAGTATGAGATGGTTTGTGGACATGTATTGCTTTATAAATCTAATAAATTTAAATTTAAAAATGGATTACCTTAATAATGTTAAAAATGAAAAAAAAGAGAAAGGAAAAGAAGTTTCATTCAAATCACAATGGATGGTGTTGTTTGTGATATAAAGAAATAATTAATGCAGGCATGTTGATTATAACATAATAAAATTAACATTGATATTGATTTTCATTTTCTGATATTATGTAATGATCACACACACTTCAATTAGACATGAATTATATACCTGATGTGTAAAGAACTTGAATGAAGCACTGTGTGATTACTTCTGACATAATTTAGAAGCTAATTGCAAAATATCCATTGGTAAAACACACTATAATAAAAAGATTAAAAACAATTATAATAATAACAATACATAAATTCCATGTAATATTTCAGATACATTCTTTGACATGATTACATTAAACTTGAATAATCTTATTATGTGACTTTAATAGAAGAGCTTCTCACACTTACAAAAAAAACTCTTGATTACTTATAAAATAAAGATCATTCAATCCCTATTACCAACTTTAACTAATTAAATTAGAAAATTTTGGTTTAATGCTCTCTCTTCATATATATATATACACACACACACATTGGTATTGTGTAATTTATATCCTTTAACTAATATTCTTTGCTTAGCTGATAAGATTTACTAGAATATTAGTACTATTTTTTGTACTACTTAGTACATTATTGTAAAAATAGAGGAAGCGCTTGATGTTCATATTCATTCATTAATTTTAAAAAATTAAAAATCAAATATCCATCAAGTATAATTCAGTGATATATTTCACTCCCATGTTCCCCAATATTAGACTTAATTGATGACATAACCCCCACAACCAATTACAAGCAGAATCATGCACATACAGAGCCACTACAAAAGCCTGATTAGAAACAAGAGGAGAATCAGCAATAACCTCTTCCTCAAGGAAGTAACAAAACAACTCTGTCCGAGTAGTAGTGGACATGATCCTCATTGTCTTCCTAGTCTTCTCTGCTCCTTTGATTCTACAAATCCTTCAAGCTCGTCAAAACATCTTCAAAATCTCATCACCAATACAAACAACAACCAAATAAAGTCGAGAATCATGGGAAGGAGCATTCTATTTGCAACAGGTTGTTTCATTCAATGTCAAACTATGAAATTGCATGATTTCACATAAATTATAAAATCTTCCTTGATTTATAAATCTTCCATCTACCAAGATTATAAATTAAACGCAGTACCTTTGTACATATATATCTCTTTATATGCCTAATGGAATCCTTAAGATTAATAATAATTTAATTCAATTTGATTAAATAATAATTTAAATTATTTATTGTTATTTATTTTTATTCATAAAAGATATATATGAAAACTGAGTTTTCTTCATCAATATTTTTAATATAAATGACTCCTTAATATCTTTTTATTATTTTTATAATATTATAATTAATTGCATAGGATTTTTTTTTAAAATATATGTATTTTTATTTTATTTTAAAAAAATTAATTTGTAAAATAAATTATTTTTGAAGAATATATTGTAACTTAGAAAAGTAAATATAAGTAATGGTTTGTGAACTTTAGTGGACATTGGTAGCAAATGCAAAGATAAAAATATCTAACTCAAATATAAAAACAATGATATATGAAGTTCCTCTTAAGGATGAAAAATTTGTAATAGAAATAGAAAGACAAAGAGAAAGAGAAAGGTAGTATTACATTTGTCTTCTTTGTTTATTCAATTTGATTGCTTTATTGTTCAATAAACTTGAAATTTTGTAAAGACTTTATAAGACCCAAGATTGAGATGAAAGTAGAGTGTACGCTGTAGCTTATGTTCTTTGTGATTGATATTGTGGCTTGTTGCAAAAGTATGTCACTATACAATTGTTGTGACAACAACAAAAGAATTTTATTCTTATGCAACTAAAAAACAATGCTTTTGCACATATGGTTGTAAGATTACTTAAGATTTTTCAATGATTTATTATACAATTGAAATGTCAAGTGGAAGGAGAGTTGGTGGCATCTATGGAGTCTCAAAATAGAGAAGCAATGACATGATGCAACCTTATTCATTATTATTGGATGCTAAATAGTAGTAGAGGCAACAAAGAGGCCTCAAGAAGAGATTGATAAGAAATTATATAATCAAACCTTGAAGTGTGCATTTAAAGAAGTTTATTTGTAAATGCATTTGTAACAAAAGAAGTCACTCCTTTCATAAAAGAATGTTTGTGCACAACTCAAATTTACTACAAAGTATTAATTTAGACTTGTGATAATTGGAAATATGTAATTTATAGTGACAAGACAAAAATTGATAGATTTTGCTCTAATAGAAGGTTGTGATATTGGATTATTGATAGACAAGTTGGTATATTAATATACCAATTTGTCAAACTATAAAACATGGTAGTAGTTTGATTATGGTTTGGTATTATATGATTTTTTGTAAACATGGTTTCATTCACAAAATAAAAGGAAGCATTGACCAGAATTACTATAAGGACATTTTGAAAGATTGTTTGTATTATACCATCCATGGATACAATTTAGACCTTTACAATTTGATTTTTTAACATAACAATGTTCTAAGTTATTTAGCAAATATATACAAGAGTGGTTCAAGTTGCAACCTTTTTAAGTTCTTAAGTGAACAACTCAATCATTAGATCTAAATCCAATTGAGCACTTATAGATCTAAATGCCATTTAAATCATTTTGACAAAGCTCCAATATAAATGTTGCAATTGTAAGAGTGGATGGTTGAAGTTTTCTATATAATTACTACTAAGGAGTGTATGAACCTTTATGAAACCATGCCCAAATATTTTGCACCAATTTCAAAAAATAAAGAATATTTGAAGTTCTATTATTTGTTTTTTATACTACTAAATTTTTAAATTAGATTTGTTTCAATAGCTATATGCTTTTATGTATTAGTGCTTCTTCATCAATACTTTGCAAGGAAGTATAAAATTATGTGTAATTTTATTTCTCTCTTTTAATTTTCATAAGAGTTTTTGAAGAGCACCATAACTTTTTGTTCTTTGTGTTTACATAGGCAATATCAATGCCTGCAAGAGCTCTCAGCTGCTAAAATGTGATTAGCTTAAGTAATGCACATTACTTTGCGGTAGAAAGAGGAATAGGAAAAAAAAGGCAAAAAGGAAAACTGATGTTTATAGCCCTCGAAGTTTCTTGAGATACCAAACATCCGATATCAGAAATAGAACTTAAACATCGATTTGTCACCGCCTCTTCAGCGGTAACCTTCTTCAGTCTGGATCAAACAGCTAGTAGAATGTCTCATGCCTGTCCAGGTACAGGAACCAAACTGGAAGACGACGAAAATATTTTATTTCGCATGCAAGCACAGTTGCAGAGTCCCCTCAGACAAAGAAACTTAAGAAGATGAAACTAACTTTTGTGATCACCGGCATCACGTATAAAAGATCAGGGGGAGTCCGCAAAATTTCATGAGTGAGTGTACTGATCAGGAGCGGAAAATGACAACCTCGAATAGAGAATCCACCGAAATAGAATAGCAGAAACGAAGAAGAAGGAAGGTGGATCACCGATGCACCTTATCGTCCTCAGAAATATATCCAGAGAACGGAAGTCGACGACGACGACAATGCAGAAGCTCTTTGCACAGTGGTTGCCGAAACCCCCTGTAACCGGAAGCTTGGCCCTAAAGCCACAAATACCTATAACCGTTACGTTGCTCCGAAGACCACAAATCCTATAACCGTTCTAAGATCAGCCTCATCCTATTGTCGCAATTGTATTACATTAACTATTTGATTCATTGTTAAAATTGATTTTCAACTTGTTATATGAAGTATAAATGATTTGAATGAAAAAATTAATGTTAAAATTAATAGGTTTCAATATAATGTTGGGAAATAAAATTCAAAATTTAATACCTTAATTGTATGTGTATATATATATATATATATATATATCCATCCATCCATCCAAGTTATTATCTTGAAGACATAGTAAATAAATGATTTGAAGTACAACATAAATACATCTTTTTCTTTTAAAATATGTAACCACATATAATTTGAAATTACTATTTTTGTGTTTTTTCTTCATACAACTGATTTCATAAACAAACTGTTACTTTGATTGCATACGGGGTATTTAATCAATAAATGAATGTTTTAAATAATAAAAACTCGAATAATGTTATTATTAGAAAAATCAGTTGTTATGTAGTGAAACCTCAAAATCATAATATGCTAGTGAACACCCCATTCTTCCACCAATATTTCATTAAATTCTTCTCAAAGTCTAATTCATGAACTTAGTGTTGTAGTTTATACAACTGAATTTGAATGTTATGAGATTTAGTTATCAGATTGATATTTTGATACCTTTCAAATGCTTCATGAACATATGTATTTCTTATGGATACAAATTTTTCATTGAAATTCAAAGAATTATAAAATATTTAATTTTTTTAATAAGTGAACCAAAACATAAAGATTCATGTTAGAAAGTTATAGAATGAATGTTCGAAACTCAATTCATATTTTGGTGCATGTTTTGATATGTATATATATATATATATATATATATATTCTTAAATCACCAATTTGGATATAAACCAGAACTCCAAAACTTTCAATATCAAGCTTTGTATATACTGTATATTCATATTAAAAGAATGGTATCAATTATTTACAACATGAATTTATGGACAAAATTAATTGAAACTATAGTGACTATTTAATAAATGAAAGTTACAAATTCATCTAATTCTTTTAAAAAATTTACATCATAATTGAAATTTGCAATAAGATTACCAAATTCTATTTGGTCATAAAATGATCCAAATCATTTATTTTATACTATCTTCAATTATTTTAAAATATTTAGAGTAATATATACATACACATATAGGTTCATTTTTTTATTTTTTTGATACCCAATCATGGTAGACCATAGGTGTACATTTTGAACTTCTGTTGTGAAAAACCTGCCATGAATTGAGTATTTGATTGTTTATTTTACAGTGAACTACAAAATTATTAAATCAAAGAAAAAATTAGATATTTATTAGGCTGTTTACCATGTCTTTTGTGGTGTGTGTGTGTGGCAATGGATAGTTAGATTAGATTGATTGTTATTTTAAAATTATATCAAATATTTTTCAACAAATAAAAAATAATTTTTATTTGTTGAGTTATAGATTTCTTTTAACAATAATTAAAAATGCCACATCCTATGTATACTTTTGATTTTTTATTATTTGATTTTTTTGTAGGATGGATAAAAAATTTCTTTGAAAGCTTGTTTATACCTCACTAGCATGTCATTTTTTCAATAATATTCTTTCTTAATAAAAAAAATCCAATTTATAATATATATATGAGAATTTGAAACTTGAATTTTTTGCATTTTGAATAATGAAAACTGTAAAAACCAAAATTAATATGTTTTAGACTAATGAAAACTGTAAACTCTGATGAGTTTTGAAATACTGCTCCAAAGGTTATGTTAGATAAGTTAAATTATACTAAAAAAATAAACAAATAAAAAAATAATTACAAAAACTTGTGTTGAAACCCGTTGTGAAAAGTTTAAAAATTTTAAAAATTAATATTTAAAAAAAAAAAGGTTCCCATTTTCAAAATACAGCACAGTTCAATATTAAAAAAATAAACATCATAAATACACACTTGTTGATAACGATTTAATTTAGTAGCATTTGCAAGACCTCTATCATTTCTGTTATAACCATCAGGTGCAATTAGACCACTTGTTTTAATGTGGTAAGTTGTATATTGAGCCAAGTCATTCTTTTGAGTCTTAAAGTTTGTGGTCACTGGTCCTATTGTGAGGGATATGTACGTACGTACGTGAAGACATACATTTATACATACATATACAGAGAGAGCTTAACATCAAATATATCACATGAAAAATTCGTACAAAATGTCATGTAACATATTTTTGTTATACTTTATTGACTGACTTTATGATGTGATACATCTAACGAAACTGAAGATGGTGGAACTAATACTTTAGAATATATATATATATATATATATATATATATGTAGATTGCACTTTGATTAACTATACATTTTCTGATAATTAACAGCAGAAAATTTTCATAAATAGGAAACAACACAGAGTAAAAAAATCTGGTGAAATAGAAAAATAATTCAAATGTGAGGGTTGTTTTCTATCAATGAATTCTTAGGCACAAATGGGTGAAAATGTGTAATCTTATTTGAAGTTAAACTCCCCCAAAACCATCCAAAACCACCTTTATATCCGTAAACCCTAATTTCACAAGAGTTACATTAAATATCGTATTCATATAATTACTACCTTCTATATATTGTATAATAAATTACTTCTTTTGATATTAGACACCTTTTTCCTGTCGTAGACAAGGGAAGAAAATTCATATTAACGAATGCAAAAAGTTACTGTCAGTAGAATGATCTTGTTCGTCAAAAGGCTATTTCTTTAATATACTCTGTTGTGTATTCTAAAAATTATATTATTATTATAATACGATGATTATTATAAATGATAATTCATAAAATAATAACCACAACATGTTTTTTATATTTTACAAAAACAAGATATACTTTAAAGCCATTATCACCAATAAGCCTAACTATGCAATGCTTATAAGCAATATCACATTAAGGTCGTGCTGATTTCTTACACTCTTCGATTGTGGATTGGAAAAATTTACAGTTTATAACATTTTAAGGATAAAAAATATTTACAGTAGTGCGTACCATAAAAGGGTATACGTCTTAGAACCATATTTCATTTTTTGCCGCATTAATCAACGTCATGAGTAAGTCGAAGTGGGTGGAAAATCCAAGAAGAAGGGCCTTCCAGGGCACTTGGCCCAAGCAGCGAAATGAGACCGGGCATTACGATGCGGAAGAAGCCATTCGGGGGAGGGGAGGGGGGCGAGGCCTTTCACCACGGAAGGGCCCACAGCCGCTAATTAAGAGAATTTAAGTGCGGGCTTTACGCAGAAGGAACAACGCCACTCATTCCGACATCACCTCTCTCCGGACTCTCCTCGGCTTCTGGCACCATGTAAGCCTTCCGAACATTCCTGTGACAGGCGGGCACCTCAGATGCCCGCCCAGCTGGAGGGGCCCTGTAGCGAAACCCGGCCCGGGATTAGTCCAGAAAAGGGGAAGCCAGCTAGAGCGATTGTGGGATCGAACCCCAACGGAGGAAAACACAGTTCCCTTTTCAGGGAACACTATTGTTTTGATAGTGGAACGAGGCCAGACCCTTGTCTGTTGCTTCTCAAGCTCGCCTTTGTCGCGGAGCTCGGACCACCATAGCCACAGAGCTCGCAGACCGAGAGTTTTCGACTGCCAGTTAGGGGAGCGATCGCCGGGGGCCATTTGCGGCGGGATCTGGGTCGTTGAGGGGGAAACCGACACAGGCGCAGTAGGATTGCATGGTGCAGAAGGGATCGGGTTGGAGGAGCCGAAGTCGAGGTAGAGAGTTTGGGGAGTTTGCAGGAAAATAGTGGCAGATCTTAGGAGAGTTATGGTGGTGCAGGTTGAGATCGTAATTTCGTAGCGTGGGAACGCCGCGGCTGTGAGGTTTAGTTCGAGGTGGTTTCGGATTGGGGGCCGAAGGAAGAAGGCGATTGGGGATGGCATCTCAGCAGAGCATCCGGAAGGCTCTGGGCGCGATCAAGGATTCCACCAAAGTTGGTCTTGCCAAGGTCAACAGCACGTACAAGGTAGGTGGTGCGTTGTGATTTTTTAGACTTTTGGCATAGTACGCGTGGATTGCGAAGGTGGTTGTGCGGGTTGTGGTTTAAGAGATGTTTGTTAGGTCTGGGGTCGCATCTGGTGGGATTCGGAATATTAGTTGATAGTTCGGCGATGAGTGCGTTGCTTCTGAGGTCACTGCATCGGACCATGTTACATTTCAGCATGGAAATCAGATTTGCACGGAGATGTTTGCTAGGGATTGAGCTATGATTTTGGAACATTGAATGCGCACTATCTCCGTGCGATGACCTATTGGCGCTCCATTGCCTCGAGACATGGAAGGGGAGATAGATACCACATTTTTTATGGTGTACATGGCATATTATGTTGTGGAGTATCGTGCACCGACTAGAGATTGGGATTAAATTTCCACGGCATAGTAAACTTCACGACAGCCTCTAAGCTCGAATGTATCTGCGGGATTGCAACATTTTTGTTAATCATAACTATCGCCCAGCTCTTGAAAACTCCATAGCTTTGGTGTGGTTTGGTTCGATCCCCTGACTTGCTCGGGATTTGCAGGAACTTGACATTGCAGTGGTAAAGGCAACGAATCATGTGGAGTGCCCTCCGAAAGAGAAACATGTTCGAAGTGAGTCTTCTCACATATTGGTGTCTGTACGGTATGCAAGTGTAAGGTGTAAAGCTGGAGTTGTGAAACTTTCCTTCAATTCGCAGCAAGCTGAGATTGTGTTGTGGTTTTCGTGTGTGACGAGCAGTGATCTTCTTAGCTACTTCTTCATCAAGGCCTCGAGCAGATGTAGCATACTGCATTCACGCCCTTGCGAGACGAATTGCCAAGACTCACAATTGGACGGTAAAGTCTTATCCTACCAGATAAAATTCAAGCATTTCAAGCTCTTTATTATTAACAACGTCGACATTGCTGAAAGCCAAGATGCTGGGCTTTTCCCCTGAACACTTGTTGTTGGAAAAGTCCATTGACCTTGAAACACTGGGAGATGCTTACGTACCCGATTTTTTCTGACATATACCAGGCTGGTTTTCTCAATTCTTTTCCTTCTTCCTTCCCCTTCTATTTCGTCTTCTTCTAACACATTTCTTATGTTTTTGATTCTGCTTCTGCTTCTTCTCCTTCCAACTTCTTTCTTTCTATTACCCTTTCCCTCCTTTCTTATTTCCATCAGTTTCCTTCCTTTGACCCCACAAGCGTTATGTCGAATGTTGACGTTCATTGCATACTCCGTTAACTACACTAACAAGCACCAAAAAATTACGGTACAAAAAGTTAGATGTTTATCTGCGTAACAAGTTCACTGCTAAAAGTTCCAAATTCCTCCACTACTCTACTGACATCGACATTATAATGCAATCAACTCACACTCTGACCCGACTATGGTCCGTCAAAAAGCTCAAAAACTACTGAATTGGTTAGTTCACGACCAACTCGATGACTCCACACAAATCTTACCCTCCAAACTTGACTCTGGAAATATTGAGGAGACTTCTGTGGTGTGTGACAGGTCGCACTGAAATCTATGATGGTTATCCACAGGACGTTGAGGGAAGGGGATCCAACGTTCCGTGAAGAGCTGATTAATTACGGTCGTAACAGGGGTCACATCCTGAATCTTTCGAACTTCAAAGACGACTCGAGTCCGCAAGGTAGTGCACCTGCTCTAGCCTTCGTGGAATGAACGTCTGCCCTTTCAGATAGATAGACTCGTTTGTGCTGGTATGTTTCTCTTGTCGGTGGGACGTGGAGGTCGTGAGGTACATGTGGTATCTGGTGGGATAGGCCCAAATGGCAGGAGGTGTTGGGTGGCGTCCCCTGTGTTAACGTCCCGAGTTTGTTGTGTATGATAACGTGCAGCTTGGGACTACTCCGCCTGGGTACGCACATATGCATTGTTTCTGGAGGAGCGTCTGGAATGCTTTCGCGTTCTGAAGTACGATGTCGAGTCCGAGCGTCCAACAGTAAGTGCCTCGTGTTGATAGACGTATGTGGAGAGGAGAGGGACAGATTTGTGATGCGCCGAGTTGTTTTGGGTTGATGGTGTTTCTGGTGGCGCTAGGTTGTGTGTTGCATTGAGTAGGGATGTTTTGTGGTGGCAGGGGCATAGTAGGACGAGGGAGTTGGACACGGTGGAGCTATTGGAGCATTTACCTGCTCTTCAACAGCTGCTGTTCCGGCTGATGGGTTGTCAGGTAAGTCGGGTTGTGCAGTTGCTGCGTGGCTCGATGATTGGAGAGTTTGAGGGCATTTTGGTTGGTGTAGGCTTGTGGTTTTGGACGGAAGTTTGGGGGTGGTTCGGTTGTCGGACCGTGGAGTGCAATGATCTTGGTCGTGATTGGTGCTAGGATTGGTGGAAGGATGTATTATCTGTGGGGTTGTAGTTTCATGCTGGTGTGTTGGTACTTGTGCAGCCTGAAGGAGCTGCGATAAGCAACTACGTGATCCAGGCTGCTCTGGGTCTGGTGAGCATCTGATGTGGTTTTCCGCTTTCGTGCGGCCGAGTGTGGGGGTGATTTGTAGTTGAATGCGGTGTTTTGTGGTGATATGTTTTGGAGATGTGGTTATAGTGAGGGTTAAAACTGATGGAGCGAGTGGGGTGTGTGGTCAGGTGTTGAAGGAGAGCTTCAAGCTTTATCGTGCAATCAACGACGGAATCATCAATCTAGTGGACAAGGTGAGTGGTGGCAGATGCGCTGTTTAAGCGGATATTGGAAAGCGAGCAAGGGTGGAAGCGGAAATGATTGTGACACTTGTGCGTGGGCATGCAGTTTTTCGAAATGCAGCGGCATGATGCGGTGAAGGCGCTGGAGATTTACAAGAGAGCTGGGCAACAGGTGGGTTTGAGCATGTTTTGTTGATTGCGAGTGAGTGACGCGGAGTGTTGTGCCTGATGGGTGTGGTGATGTGTGACGCGTTTGGAGCGCTTGAAGTTGTGAAGCGAGATGCAACTAGCCGTGCAACGCACAGCGGTGTCTCCTGGAGAAAATACGAAGGGTGACCAGTGCGAACTACCGTGGGTTGTGTTGCAGGCTGAAAGACTGTCAGAGTTCTACGAGGTTTGCAAGGGATTGGACCTTGCCCGCAGCTTCCAGTTCCCCACCCTTGAGCAGGTATGTTGCACACAGTGGTGTGTGGGGTGGGTGTAGTGATGGATGGGTTTGTAGTGCTGCTGTTGGCGAAGGAGGTATGAGGTGATTGAGTCGTTTGTTGTCCGATTTGTGAAGTTGCGAGTGAGTAATGAACCCAAGTGACGAGGTTCGTGTGGCATGGTGATGCAGCCTCCTCAATCTTTCCTGACGACGATGGAGGATTACGTGAAAGAAGCTCCTCGTGCAGGAGCAACGTTGATGCTGAAGAACGAACCGGTGCGCACCGCTGCCTGCAGCATGATTGGATTTAGGTGGTTTTGATCTGTTTTGGTGACGATTTCAGAGACCGTTGGGTCGAGGTGGTAGTGGTAGTGCAGTTGGATGGTAGGTTAGTTGGAGTGATTGTGTGCGGTAGTGGCTGTGGGTGGGTCATCCTACGAAGCATGGCGTGACGTGCCGTGCATGGGGTAACAGTGTCCTGGCGGCTTGAACAGGAATACGGAGACAGAAGTCCACCACGTGCACCAGAGGAAGAAGCGTCTCCCAGCTACAAGGAGGAGGAGTACGAAGATGCTTCACCGAAGGCCCCGGTTCCCGTTCCCGAAGAAGCGCCACCGCCACAAGCGGAGCCTGCCGTGGTGGAACCAGTGGGAGACCTTTTGGTAAGTTGGGTGGTTTCGCGTGAATAGGAGGTCGTGGTTTGTGTTGGTTTTTGTGTAGAGTCGTTTGGAACGGTAGAAGTTTGTGGCGTTATGGGAGGGTTGGATGAGCGTGTTTTGGTTGCAGCGGGGAGCAAGACATTGTGGATCGTTGGTAGTGAGATGTTTGGAAGGATTTAATACTGAAGTGAGTGTGGAGGCTTTTGAGGGAGTTGAGAAACGAGTGATATGTGCGATGCGGTTGCGTGCTCCAGTCGTGTGAAGAGTAGGTTGTGGGATTTTGTGGCGAGGGGAGTGATTGGCGATGCGATTTACGTGTTTGCGTGTGACCCGCAGGGATTGGACGAGGACTTACCGGACGCTTCAGCTCTGGAGAACGCGAATGCTTTGGCTCTAGCAATTATCCCAGAGGGTGAGTGTTGTTTCAGGCGAAGGTTACGAGAAGAGGGTTGTGTTGAAGTTACAGTCAGGGAGGGGGACGTGGGATGTGGTAGTGGTTTGAGGAATGGAGTGTATTTATTGGATTCCGTTTTCGGTGATTGGATTTTGTTGAATGTGTTGTGCGTGATCCAGAGCGGATGGTGGTCGAGTTTTGGTTCCGGCAGGTCTTTGTGTGGGTGATGTTGCAAGCGGTGGTTTGCGTGTGACGCGTGTGGACATTCTGGATTTGCAGCGTGGCAAGTAATTTGATGGTCTGTTGTTTGATGGTCGTGCGTACAGGTCAAAGTGCGAATGGAAATGCTGGACCCACTTTCGATGTGAATGACCCTGCTGGTTGGGAGCTTGCGCTGGTGACAAACCCCACAGACACTGCGACTGCTGCGGCGAACCACAGCAAACTGGTGAGTGCTGAAGGGTCGCGTACAGAATGGGAAATGGTGGTGTGGATAGTGCAAGGAGAAGCTGGGTCGTGTTGACGATGTGGAAGTGAGTGCATGCGAGTGGTTGTGGTGCGGTGTGGGAGGGGTTTCTCGGGGCATTGCGTTTGGTGGATATGTGGGTTGCAGTGATAATTGCGACGGTACGGCTGACACGTTGAGAATGTGCGAGCAGGCTGGCGGACTTGATAAGTTGACGCTGGACAGCTTGTACGATGACGCGCTGCAAAAGCGGGGGCCGAATGGAGCCGTTCCGAACAGTTATAACATGGGAATGAACAGCGCGGCCCCGAACCCGTTCCAGGCCCCAGGAATGCCTCCGCAGCACATGGACCCGTTCATGGCTTCCGGACAGTATGCTCCCACGACGAACGTGCAAATGCAGATGATGCAGCAACAGCAGGCTCTGATGATGCAGCAGCAGCAGCAAGCGATGGGGATGGGGATGGGGATGGCGGCAGGCACCCCGAATCCTTTTGGGAATCCATACGGAGGAGGCGTGGCTGGGCAATACCCGTACGGGGCTCCTCAGCCTGCATCGATACCCGGGCAACTAGCGCTGCCCGCACCCCCTCCTGCATATAGCAATCCGTTCGGGAACCCTGGGTTGCTGTGAAGTATTGTGTAATAAGTACGGGAGGTCGAGTTGCGGGGGTGCACGGAAGGTGGCACTTCCTAAAGCGATTGGTTTTGGAGTGTGGCGGTGCGTGCGGTGATGTGCACGTGGGCGGTTGGCGAAGCAGTTGGTGATGGAAGGCTGCATTTATCTGGTTCGTTAGATGAGCCATGTTGGTGAGGCAGAGGGATGTTCTATAGGTGAGTGGTTTCTCGTAGGAGTTTACATTTTCACGCGCGCAGTATTTGGAGAGGGAGAGGGAGAGAGAGAGGTTAGGTTGATTGCAAGGCCAGGGGTAGAGTTGGCTTTTGAGCGTTGCCAATTGTGGCGCCTTCCTGGGTCCGTGGCAGTTGGTTTTAGTCCATTGTCGGATCATTTATTTCCATCTGTTACTGGTTTAAGTACAGGTATATGGGAGACTTGTATTATAAGTCAATGAAATCCCAAGAAAGTGTCTTTCGATAATGCGTTGGGTTGTTTGTCGCGACTGTGTGTGACGTCTGGAAATCCTTCGCCGGCACGTATTGTGTCTGGGACAGTTTCACAGCACTGTTGACGGTATTGAGAAGAGGGCATTACAGGCCTCGTTGGAATGAGTTGCCTGGGATTCACGTTTGTTTAGGATTTATGAGAAACTGATGAGGTGTGGCGTACATGGACCTTTGCTGGCTCTTGTTTAATTGGGCAATTAGGTATCGTTAGGTAGTGCTTTTAGTTTTGCCTTATGAGTATGTTGAGAGATTGGTTATGGGGTATGGGCATTTTGCTAAACCATATAATTTTATTCCGCTCTTTAGATTGCTCATTAATTTTTTTTTGTGATGTTTGCTAGTTCTGCTTGTTAAGAGTGAATCTTAACCTTTAAGTCTTGTCATCAAATTATTCTTAGTTCCCTTGTAGAGTAACACTTTTTACAATATATTGTAGGTATGTCTCTATTGAGGAGGGTGTGTAGCAATATGTTGTGTGCCTTTGTTTCTAGAAGGTGGATAAATTAATAAGTTGGTTGTTCACTTAGATTCACAAAGTATGGCAAAGAAAATATGTAGTCTTGATTATGCAAAGAACAATGAGCTAAAACATACAATCAAGGTTGTGTCTCATACACGAGATATTAAGACCTCCCAAGTTAGTCTTTGATGCTGTTTTTGTATTGATTTTGGTTGTAAGGAAAAGATGGGAGTCAAAAGGAAGTGGACAAATCTCATCTTGGTGTAGAACTCTTTGTTTTATGATAATATGATAATATTAGTCTTTATAAAAAACCAACATTCAAATCAATAGAAGGGCTATCAAAAAGTCAAAACTTGTGAAGAACAAGAAGCCTCTTTTACTCAAGTTTATTAAATTCATCAAGATTCTCTATGCTTATTTTGTTTTAGAGTTGTTTAGTACATACACACTTGTGTTTGATATTAATAAGGAGATAGTTGATGTGATTATTAGCAAGATTATGTCCTCTTCTAAAAAGTGATTGTGAAGATGAGAATTTGAAAGATGTTTATCTTGCCATTGTTGATCTATTGCAAGAGAGGCATGATGAAGCAACAAAAAGAAAAGAGCAAGCAATGTTTGTTTTTAAGCTTAGAATTGATGACAAGAATATAATGTTGACTTATGTAAGTATGATTCCAAAGTTAAAAACTAAGTTGTTCAAGCTTGTGCTTTATTATGTAGGTTGCAATTCTTTGTTCCAAATGGCTTCAAATCTCATTGTTGCTACCTATGTAGTTCTAAGTTCTTCCTTGAAGTTTTGCACAAATTTTATGATGGCCAATTACATCCGTATAGTTTGTATTGTCAACTTTAAGAATTTTTTTTTGAAGTTTTTAAGAATTTGTGGATATTTTCTATTGCTTTAGACTTTGCAATCCATCAAAGTACATTACATCTCAATTTGTGCATTTGGATATTCATTCAAACTTCTTATAGCATCTTTAATACTCATGTGAGTGTGTTAGTGGTGAATGGACATATTGCACATAGTATATTTAATATCTCTCTCAAAGTGTTTAATGTCCTTTGTCTAATTTGTAGAACTAAATTGATTAGTCTTTTAGTGGAGCTTATAACATGATTAGCCAACTTGCTAGCATTATGATATGTCTTTAGTTTGCCACAAATATTGCTATGGTTCATCTTATTTGTAGATGGTGTTACTTGCATCAACTTGACTTGATGATGGAGCACATTATGAATGATATTATAAAAGAATAGTTTTTGGAATGATAATTGGATTTATTATTCATTTAACTTGCCAATAGAATCTTATTGCACAAATATACATTGCATGTCTTTGAGTTGTGAATCAATAGTTGTCTATATATAAAGTTATGATCTGATTTAATAGCAAGGGTTTGGAAATCTTATATTGAAAACCATGATATTTGATAGCTTTACATTATCATTGGCCTTGTCTTTGTTAAGATTTGTGATTAAATTACATCTATTGTTGTATATCATGATTCTTTTAACAATTCACATATAAAACAAATACTTTTTGTTGTCCTACCACATACACTAGTATTATTTATAATAGATAAGTTTGTTTATAGGGCTTGTAAGTTTATATACCACTTATGCCAATATTATTCCTTCAAAAAATTTCATGTAATTATTGATTAGCAAATAAAAATCCTTAATAGTCAAATCAAACTTTTCAATTTTGTATTGGAAAATAAAGCAACTTTCAAAAATCTTTAATTAATTTGAATTATATAAGCAAAGTATTATACATCTTTGTAATTTTAAATAAAGTCAACTATTGAATAATTAAAAAAAGAACAAATTTTGAAATAATTTAAGAATTATTATAAAATTAAGGTAGTTGTAATAGGTGCCTATATTATTTAAATAAATAGAAATAAATAGAAATAAATAGAAGTATATAAAAACATATAGAAATATATAGAAATATATTTGAAAGATAATATCTTTTTGAAGAAGCTTTGAAGAAGTTTTCTAGATATGATATCATATTATGTGTTTTCCTATTTGAGAATGTGCCAGGCACCTGGCTGTGGAAGGTGAGGTTGTGGTTTACAAATACTCAAGAATCCTTAATATGTTTCATCCGTATAAGAAGAATATGATTTGAATTCCAATATAAGATTGTTTAAGTCAATACAAAGTGCTTAAAAATACTTTTCTTGATAACTTCAACCACATACAAATCCTAATTGCTTTGTTACTTGTCATAATTAAACAACTAAGATTTTTCTTTGCAAGTCCTAATCTTATTTGGTGAATTTTAGTAAGCTATAATTCTTAATTTGATTGTTAATTTGGTGAGAATTTTTTTACATAAATACAAATATGAATCTTCTATATGTTCAAAATGTTTCAATCTAATCCAACTTACAGATTGTGGAAAATCAACCAAAATCCGCATTGATATCACTTAGCCACCAAGTTGAAAGTTGATGCAGATATTCCAATAGCAATCTCTCCTTCTTTAATTATTAACTTCACTTAAAAATTGGTATATAGCTTGAACTTCAAGTCTTCTAATTTTGTGCCATATTTCATCTTAGTTCAACTAATAGATCTTTAGATATTATAAAAATCCTAAACAATCATGAACTGCCAATTTCTAATACCTCTTTGTACTAAAGATCAAATAAATCTCAATTGCACTATGAGATTGTCACAAATTTTTATTTGATCTTAGCATACAAAATTACATATACATAATCAAATTTTCAATTATAGATGTCACTTCAATTGCACACAATAGCCAAGAGTGCTAGTTCTAACTTTATTGCATGAAAACCTAATCTTCAATACAAATCTTGATTTTAGATAACAATTGCTAAGTCTTTCCAAATCTTAAAGAAATAAGTTTAATACCTTTAAAACAAGCTTAAAGCTAGCTCTCCAATCTTAGTTGCCAATCTCCAAATGACACAATATCTAGCCCTTGGTGGTTGTTTTTGTGGCTAGAGGTCTAATTTTGACCCTGTCCCATACATGGTTGACCCCTGGGTATCAATCCAAATTAATTCTAAGGATTTTTAAGCTTGATCCTATCCTCAACTTAACCTTAGTATCAACCATATTAATTATTTATCTCATCTATCTTATTTTT
>JAWRVF010001607.1:0-56052 GCA_036785485.1 Physcomitrellopsis africana | reverse complement strand
TAGGACGCTTCTTGAGTAGCTTCTATCAAAGTAAAAAGCTTCTCGAGCAGCTTCTACCAACTAGGAAGCTTCTTGAGCTCCTTCCATTAGCTAGAAAATTTCTTCAACTACTTATACCAACTAGAAAACTTCTCAATTGACTTTCACTAACTCAAAAAATTTCTAAAATATTTTAGAAAGTTCTATGAACCTCCAAAGTATATGTCCCTAACATTTCTTTTCTTATAGACTAAGAGGTTTAAAACACACTACATCAAGCTACATATCTTTTACTTCTGAATGTGAATTTAGATTATTTGTTAATATAGTAGGAATGTGTTGGACCACATATTGTCTTATTGAGGCCCATAAACATTGATCTTGATAAATTTGAAATAATTGATTATCACATTTCATAATTTAATTAATGGCTTTATTAAATAATTATGGATCCAAAAATAATAATAACAAATTTTTTACATTGTCTCTTAATTTCCAATAGAATTGACTCATCAAGGCTTCTTCATCTCAATTGGTGTTGCATGCTAATTGTCTAAAATCAAATGCATAGATTGATATAGAATGCATTTCTTGTTGCAATGCTTAAATCTTAATTATTGCTCAACAAGCCTTATCATGTTCTCTAAATGCTTTTGCAAATACTTCCGTAAAAACTTCAAAGTTGCTTAGAATTAGTGATCTCTTTTCAAATAAAAGAACAAATTATAATAATGCTTGCTTTGTAAATAAAATACCAACCAATCTAATCCTTGATTTTTTTATTAGATAAATATCACATTATAGAATCGTTATCATTCAAATTTGATTGACAAACCCTTAGAACTTTGAATGTGTATCATCATATTTCTCCAAAAGACTAACTTGAGGCTTTTTACATAGTTGAATTGATAGATTTCTTTGGCGCATGATAGATAGTATTGCATCCTCAAGCATAGAAGTTACAAGTGGATGTAGTTTAGATTATGATACTTCTCATGTTGCATTGTTATGAAGTTTTGTAATAACTCTTTTAATCTATGTAGTCCTAGTAGATAAAGTAATAAGAGTGCTTATAATGGCATCTTATTTTGACTCAAAAGATTTGATCATATTAATATCTTGATCTCCAATCATTTAAAAAAAAAAGATGAATGAATCTATAAGAAAATAATATTAATTTAAAAGAGGATAATCCGGAATCTCTAAAGTACTGTCGTGTTGTGACACGATTATATGATGAAATTATGACTAAAAATGATTTTTCAATTAATACTCTATTATCTTAGTTCAACAAAAATTCAACATATTTTAATAAGGTTTTTATGAGAGTCTCTTAGTTTATTTTCTTCACTTAATAGCTAATAGATAAGAATTAGTTAGCAATTTTACCTTCTAGGTTGTAGTAATTCTTTTATTGTCTTAGAAAGGCCATAAAATAGTAAAAATATAGTAAAAAGGATAAATCACTAGCATGATTGACATTAGGGTTAAGTTGAAGGTAGGGTCGGGCTATAAAATCCCTAGGATAGGTTAGATGGATACCCAAGGATTGGCCGTTTGTAGGACAGGGTCAAAATCAGACCTTTGGCTACTAAAACGGCTGCCTAGGGCAAATCAAGAGTCTTTTGGCAGATCAAAAGATGGGGTTAGAAAGAAGACTTAAGAAGTTTTATATAGGATTTAATGGAGAGTAAATTGGATTAGAAATGACTTTGTAAGAGCTTTGCAAAGTTAGGGTTTATTTCGGCTACTTGAGATTTTGTGAAATAAAATAGGGTTGATGGTTTAGGCAATTCCAAAAGCTTTGCAGCAGATCTACGGCTGGAAATTAGTGGGTTTTTGGGTATTATTGTTGTTAATGTGTATTGTGAATTTGAACTCAATCTAATGGTTTAATTGTATGTAATTGAGGTTTAAGTAGGTCAAGGTCTCGGGAATTAAGCTTTGAAGGTTAGTTGGGGTTTTTGAGATCTTGAGCAATCTGCTATTTGGATTGGAGTGAAATTTGTGTGTGTGGGTAGTAGACTTGTTTTCCAATGCACATACAAAATTTGAGAGCAATTGAACGGTGTGAAAGGGAGATTTAGGTACTGGAATATTAGCATTAAGATTGGAGAAGGAGGCCGGCCGTCACCCATGCAAATTTATGGATTTTTCTTCTTTTTGTGAAGTTAGATCTTCTTCAAACTTAATGTGCTTGTTTTCAACTTAATTAGTAAGGTGTGTGAAAAATTTCAATCAAGATCAATGATTTATTTGGTAGTTATTGAGATTTTAAAACTACCTTAGGATTTTCTTAGGGTTTGGTTAAGATTCGACTAGGATTTAATTAGGATTTATTTTAGGGTTTGACCAGGGTTGACTAGGATTTAGTTAGGGTTTATTTTAGGGTTTAATTAAGGTTTGATTAAAGATTATTTAGAAATTGATTAGAGAGATTAGGACTAGTTTTGTTGCATATTTCTTTTTTATCTTCCACAGCCAGGTGCCCGGAGCATTCTCAAGCAAGACTTCACGACATACGACAGCGCTAATATACTTTCAAAAAGATGGATAATCCATTCTCTAATAAAAAAGATCCAACTTTGATATTAAAAATGAATGCAATCTCAACAAACTATGAAATACACAAAAATATAAAACAAGAGACTTGAACTAGAAAAGGTTTTAAGAAAAAATCGACAAGAATTTGAATTATCTAGATGAGTACACAAATAATACCAAGAAAAATGAAGTAGAATTCTAAGAGATGTGTTGTTGAGATTAAAAAATTCTTCAGCCTTGACTCCAATATATACTCTTATCTAGAAAGCTTTTTAAGTGGCTTCCATCAAATTAGGAAGCTTCTCAAGCTCTTTCTATCAACTTGGAAGCTTCTCAAGCTTATTCCACTAGCTATGAAGCTTCTTGAGCTACTTTCACCAATTAGGAAGCTACTCAACCTACTTTCACTGATTACAAAACCTCTAAAATATTCTAGGAGGTTTTGTGAACTTCCATACTATATATTCCTAATATCTTGAAATAAAATATTTTTGCTTAATTTTTTATTTATTTACTTGCTATCTTTGAACCTTTATAACTTATTCATAATAATTCAAATTTATATATTTCTTATATCATTAAAAAAATAAAAAAATAATCTTTTTAAGAATATTTTTTTTATTTTTTATTGTTATATTTTGTTTAATAAAAACTTAATAAATAAATTATAAAAAGATTTTAAATTATATAATCATTTAACTTCATCTATGTCACTTAATTTATATTTATATATTTTTTTCTTACTATTTATTTCTTCCATTTCAACAACCAATTATAAGCAATTCTTTATTAATGCCATCTTGTAATTTGGATTAAAGAATAAAATTTATTTTCACATAAGTTTTATGATATATTTAAGTATGAATTTAAGGATAATCTTTTTTTATTTTGAAAGATATTTATATGTATTAGAAAATAAAATACAATTATGTATTCTTTAGGCTTATTTTAATTTTTCTATTATATAATATTTTGGATATAATAAAATTTTGGAATTAATTTCAAGAGATTTTTGATGGTCCAAAATATAGAAGACAATAAAAGATTTTATAAAATCATGTGATATTTTTTCAAGATCAAAGATCCCTTATCATTGATTATATGGACTTTTTGAACAATTACTTATATCAAAACAATCATGGTCATCTGTGAACCAAAATTTTATTTTTTTACATTAGTTTAGCTTAAAAATTTAAAAAAATTTTAAAAAGTTTAAAATTTAGAATTAGAAGGATAAATTAGAGAGTAAATATGACTAATTAATGAAAATAGTAGTTGGAAAGAAAAAACATGGACCTTGAAATAATTAGAAGTAAATAAAATTTACTTAAAATAATAAATATTTTTGGAGTTAGTATTTCTGTATAGAAATGGAATAAGAAAGGGCGCTAAATTAAGCCCTTATTATTTTTTCATAAGTGTGAATTTGGGACTTAAAAAAAAAAAAAAAAAAAAAAAAAAAAAAAAATTGAAAATAAGTTCAGTAAGTTCTTGCCATTTTAGCCTGCCAGTTGAAAACCGGCATGAACCTTGTTGGGGCTGATAAGGCAAGAGGCTATGAAGGCACAAGTTTGAAAAGGGTGCATAATGAAGTAGTAGATGGCCAGTAAGAAAGCAAAAGAATAAGGTTTTGAATCATAGCGTAGGTTAGATATGTGATTCATTGAATACAATGTATTGGCGGTCGAGCAAGGTGGGCATGATGGGCAGTGAGTAGAGTCGGCAAGAGCGAGAAGTAGCAATGCGAGGACGAGTACTAGTATGGTGGAACAATTGGTGGTCAAAATTGAAAGTAGGAAGTGGATTGTAAACAAAGCTACGAATATTGTTGAATAAGAGCGCAAAGCCAAGAAATGGAAGTGGTTGGATCAAGTTGGAAGGCAACACAAGTTTAGTATGAATATATAGAGCAGTGAAGGTAGGCAGACAGTTTTGTTGAGTTCCTAGGCCTCGAGTTAGTTGCTTGGTTTTTATGATAAAGGAGGCCAATGAACATAAGATTGGCAAGGTTTGGAAACTTTGTGATAAGCCTAGCATAAAAAGGGAGTGAAAGTGCAGCACTTGAGTCTGGAGGGAGGAAAACAGCGGTGCTGAAGCACCGGGGTATTGATGGCAAAAGAGTGGGAGCCGGCTGAAAGAAGGAAGTACGACTGTTGCTGTGTTGACAAAAACAAGTCTTGCAAGTAGACGAGGAGATTGAAGCAAGTTTGTAAAGAATTTGCAGGACAAAGATATAATAGGGAAACTATTGCAAGGACAATTACAGCAGCTAATGTATAGAGTGTTAAAAAATTTTAAATTTTTTTTTAAAAAAATAAAAAATTAGAGATATATATGTAACTGGTTGGAATAATCATGTTGAAGCAATTAGCATCAAAGTCTTTTTGAATCAAGTTCAAGATATTAATAAAGATTATAATATCTTTGATGAAGAAAAGAAGTGACAAACCTTTGAGAATGATGATGTAGAAGAGCCAGCATCCAAGAAAAAAATCCATGAACTCAAAAAAGGTGAAAAGACAGAAGGTCTTCCTGTCCATACATAGCAAAGATCTAGGAGGTCATCTATATTTATTTATTTAAGAGAAGAGCCATGTCCAAAGGAAAAATGGGAAGAGAGGATGAACAATACCAAGGGAAAGAAAAAAGAAGCTGATTCTAAAGGAAAAGGTAAGAGACCTACCTACAAGCTTCAATTTGATATTGAATCTTCCATTGATATGAAGAGAGTATTAGAAGAAAGAATCTTGGATGCTAAGATTGAATTTACATTGAGAGAAGCTTATAGCATTGCTAAAAAAAAATTTCATGAGCTGATTATTGATGTGATTAAGAGAAAGAGACCGATGACAACTCAAATAGTCATGGTGAAGGCTCTATATACACATATGATGAAAGATGAGGAGTTTAAAATTAGACAAGTATTTTCTTTGATATGTGATCCAATAGCCATAGAAGAAAAGGCTAGTAATGGTCAAATGGTTAAAGAAGAAGATAACTATTTGTGTAATAAGGAGGAAGATGAGATCTTACAAATGTTTGCACAAAATTGTGTGGTCAGCAACAAGAGTGATTTAAACAAAGATAAAAGTTTTGTGGAATGTGAGAAGATAGTGGAAGATAACAAAGAGGGGGTGAGAGGCTATGACATAAAGATCCAGACCTTACTAATTCAAGAAGAGAAAGATAGAATGGTAGATGGAATTATAACTGTGGCAGCAAATAGAAAAATATTGAGGTAGAAGTGAGGACCTTTGATTGTGCAATTGTACATGGAATTGATAGAGAAGACAAAGAAGGAATGGATTATATTCAACCATTTTGGGCTAAAGCTACCATAGAAACAAGGATGAAACTTAGAGGATTAGATGATTTCGTTTTGACTCTTGTGGACCATGGCTTAGACATAAATATTATATCTTGAAATATTTATGAGAAGGATAAATGGCTAATTCATATTAATCATGGATGGATTATAAAGGCTGCAAATTGTAGGCGAGTATAATTATTTGGAGCTTATCTGATAATTGCAGCAAAGATTGGAGATGTGGAAGTAGAACAAAATTTTTTTGTTCAAAATGATGGTACTTATCCCGTGATATTAGAATAGCCTTACATCATTGCATCAACAATGGAAACCAATATATTGAATGATGGATCTCATTATGCACAAATTTAGAGTTGTGATGGCAAGAAATTTGTGCAATTCTTGACAGTGAAGTCTAAATATTATAGGCATTGAGTTTGTCTTAGAGATGGACTTTTGTCTAATTTTCTACACTTTTTGGATTTTTGAATTGTACTTGTGGAAAATAGAGATCCACGGGTGTAGAAGGACCAAATACTTTTGAAATCCCTAATATATATAGTATTGAAAGTAAATTTATTGAAATGACTAAGAGTGGATTTATAAGCTTCACGGATATGAAAGATTTGGACCTTGTAAATAATATAATTAAAAAGATGGAAAAAAATCTAAAAAGAATAAAGGCTCTTTTGAATGGTAAATATATTTCTGGAATATATGAGGAGAAAGTCTTTGGAGATGATATATTGCAAGTTTTGCATAACTTGTAGATTGATGAAGAGAAAAATAATGGTACAAATATTATGATTGAAATTCACTCAAGAGCATTGTATTGAGAGATAATAGATGCAAGGATTTGTACCAGAGCTATAGATTGAATCTTGAGGCCATGATAAATATAAAATATAAAACAATGGCCAAAAAGGTTAAGCCTATAGCAACTCAACTTCTATTAGATACTGATGAGTATGTCAGACAAGTAGAGAAGGAGTCAAATTTAAGAGAAGCTAGGAAGATTGAGCACAAGTTTACTGAAGAAACATTAGCAAACTTGAAGATTAGAGGAAGTGAATTCTTGTTAGAACAAGAAAAAAAGATGTTTTGAAAAATACTCTCAAAACATAGAAAGGCCTTTGCCTCTTTATCAGATGAGATTGGATGTGTGTGACCAGATTTAGTTGTATCCATGGTTATTTTTACAGTGCCACATATGCTATGAGATTTGAAGCCAATATCAATTCCAAGGATATTACTTCCCAAATTGGTTGACTTATTAAAGGAAAAAATGCACACGGGAATACTTAAGCCTTCAATGGCTCCATATTTTACTCGTTGGTTTATTATTCCTAAAAAATCTGAAGTATTATGATTCATCTAAGATATACAACTAGCTAATCAGGTTACCATTAGGAACAAAGGATCAGGACCAATTGTAGATAAAGTGACAAAAGCATTTGCTAGATATGCCATATATTCTATTGGACATCTATACTTTGATTATGATCAATTTTAATTTGCTATTGAAAGCAAAGACTTGACAACCATGAAGATTCCATTAGAATTGGTTTGGATGTATATATTACCTTAAGGTGCTCAATTGCACATATACAAAATACAATGAATCAAATCTTAAGAGAATTTGTTGCTGACAAGATTATACTCTTTGAGGATGATATTCCTATCAAAGGATAAAAAGAAGAATATAAAGACTCTATTTTAAATGATGATGGTTCCAAAGTATTTATAAGAATGTATATTGAAGATGTTGATAAGATTTTGGACAAGATTGAAGAGACAAATTTGACCCTTTCGATTGATAAGTCTAAATTTGATTTTGGAGAAATTTTGGTAGTTGGACATCTTTGTGGATGGTATAGAAGAAGGCCTAACCTTGAGAAAATTGATGCTATTATAAAAATAATGGCTTGCGGTAACATCACTAAAGTGAGAAGGTTTTTAGGAACATGTATCTTCTATCAGATATGGATATTTTATTTTGCTCATGTATCAAAGCCTCTTTACAAATTATTAAGCAAGGGAATCAAGTTTCTTTGGAAATAGGAATAAGATTTGGCCATGGAAGACTTGAAAAGGATTTTGAAGTCACCTCCAATTTTAAAATAAATTGAATATGAGAGCAGAAGACCGGTAATTGTAACAGTTGATACAAGTCCAATAGCCATAGGATGGAATGTTGGCCAGGATGATGTAAAAGAAAATAGATTTTTTATTTATTTTGGAACAAAGATTCTTACAGAATGTTAGAGAGAATATCCTTCAAAAAAGAGAGCTTTGGGATGCACTTACTTCTCTAACAATTGAAAGAAATTACTTGATTAGAGCAAATGTTGTATTGGAAGTTGATTGCTTACCTCCTCTTGGTATGATCACCAATTGTTCTTCACCAGATATTGCCATCCTTTGATGGATAGTATATATCAAGTAATTAAATCTAGTTTTGGTGCACATTGCTAGAAAAATGAATCTTATGGCGGATATATTATCAAAAGCCAAGTATTTTCATCAAGAAGAAATGATGGATCACAGGGAGAGTGAAGACTTTTTAGAAGAGAGATATGTATTGGCTATTGATAGGTAAAATTTAACCAATGACATCTTGTTGTTCAAAGGAGAATTATATGAAAGAAGCTTAAGGGATATTAGACTCTATTTGAGCACTTTGAAGAGGCAAGAAGAGTAGATGGACAAGGCTTTCAAAGATATTAGACATCAATCATATGGATATCTCTTGAGAGATCGATTTCTTTGAAAGAGGGCAAAAAGAGCTGATGAATTAGCTTTGAGAGTAGTGGATGATTTTAATAGCAAAATCCACATACTTAGAAAATTTCATGATGCACTTTGGGCTGGTCACAAAAGAATTTGGACCATTTATACAAAGATTAAGGAACAATATTGGTAGAAGGATTTATAAAAAGATGTTGAGGAATTTGTGGCTTCATGTGTCATATATCAATTTCAATCTAAGGTCCAATATAGGGATGAACTATATCCCACTTATCCTCTTTCGATCTATTTCTAATAGATGATTGACTTAGTTGTAATGCTACCTAGAATTTAGGGAATGAAGTATCTTCTTTTAGCAAGGGAAGAACTTTCAAGCTTTGTTGAAGGAAGAGCTCTTCGAACCAAGACTATAGAAGAAATTTATAAATTCATTCTTCAAAATATTTTTAATAGATATGGAAGTATTGGAAGAATGAGAGCTAATAGGGGTGAATTAAATGCAGTCAAAGCAAGATCATTTTTCCAAAGATATGGTGTGCAGCTAAGGTTAATAATTGCTTACAATCCTACACCCAATGGCAAAATAGAGAGGGGACATCCTCTTATCATTCATGCCTTACTTAAGGCTTGTAAAGGGAAGCCTAATCTTTGGCCTAGGCTACTACCATTTGCATTGTGGGTTGATAGAACTATCCATAGCACTGTCACTAGATATAAGCCAATAGAACTTATTCATGGATATAAGCCTATTATGCCTGGAGAAGAATCAATTCCAATTGGATATTTTTGCCTTAGGAAGATGATATTACAAAAAAAAGGCTGCTAGAACTTTGCATTTAATAGTTTGGAAGATTGCCTGAAGATATGCAAATAGCATTAAAAAGACTTAAAGCTACTAGATTGGACAATAAAGAGAGATTTGACAAAATCCATAGATTGAGGTCTAAGAAAATTGAAAAAGGTGATTGGATGTTGGTGTTTGACAGTATATTAGAATTTCAGCACAGCACAATGAAGAAGTTTGTACAAAGATGGTTTGGACTATATGTGGTGATTAAAGTGCATACTACTGCCACCTATTTGTTTTGAGAGTTGGATGGAACTTCATTGAGGATCCCAGTAGCAGGCAAAAGAATTAAAGTATATAGAAGAAGGAAAAGAAAGTTTCAAACCAATGATCTTGAAGAGTTTTTAATTCCATCAGAAAATAAAGAAATGCTAGAAGATGAGGTAGAGATTGGAATGGAGGACAAAGAGGATTAAACTTGGCACATATTGGAGGATGTGCAAGTTTAGAGGGGGTGCAAATCATACTGCATTTACTTGCAGTATGTAAAAATATTATATTGTTTATTTATTTTTGTTATCTATGAGTGAGTGCTAGAGGCTATTTTAGAAGATATTTTAAAGGAAGGATTTATTTTAGCTACTTAATTATTGAATTAGAATAGCTATTTGTTTTATTCCTATCTTACTTTTATCTTAGAGTAGATTCTTTTGTAGTTGGAAGAAAGGTTGTTTTATCTTTATTGTTGACTTTGAGGTAATATGCTCCCTTGTAAGGGATAAGAGAGAAGAGTATGGAATAAATAAGGCCTATCCAATAGGCTTTTGGCTATCCATGTGGGTGTAGCATGGGCTGATGTAGAGGAAAAGAGGAGGATACTCCTCTTACTAGAATTAAAATTTTTAGTGTGGAATATGTAATTTTTGGAGAGAGATAGCTCTAAGGGTATTAAAGATTTTTTAATAAAATTTGAAAAAAATTATTCTCAAGTTGTGAGGATTCTAAAGCCTATTCATTTGCATATTTTGGAATCGTGAGTAAAAAGTTACGCTTGTTTTAGTAGAATGAGATCTGCTGCTATTAAGAAGTGAAGGTAGAAACTTTGAGCTACTATTACAAGTTTGATTTCAATTTTTTTTAGTAAAATTTATAGAGAATGTGGAAAATTGTGCTTGCTTTCTATCAAGCTATTTCTTGAAGGATTTGGACATAGAAAGAAAGAGTTGTGAGCTTGAGAGTGAAAAAGAGTCTACTGCCACCCAATGAAGAGGGGCAAAGAATTTGTTCAACCACTTGAGTTGGATAGTCTCTTCAATCTTTTTAGTATTTTAAGTACTTATAGTAGCTTATATAAGCTTTCTATGAGAATAAAAATCAACATATTTGGAGCTTCTATGAAAATTTTATGAGCTATAAAGTGATAGGAGAGTAAATTGTCACTACGGTTTAAAGGGTAGTTTCAACAAGCCATAAAATCTGAAGTTTGAGAGATATACATGCAAGATTTAAAGACAAGTTAGATGATAGAGTGAGATTTTCAAAAAGCTATTGCACGTCTAATTTGGAGAAGGCAAATGATCACAATAGAAGCTGAAGTAAGAAGAGCTTTGATGTCTTTGCAGTTTACTGGAAATTTTTAGTACCTACTTCAATTAGCCATAACTTTTAAATAATAAGACTTGTGTTTGTAAAATTTTGATAGATTTTACAATATTTTGTTAGCTTTCTATAAACTATATGCACACTTGATTTGATGTTTGGATGAAATTTTAGTAATTTATTTAATTTTAGCTACTTGTATAATTTATATTCTTCATATGCGGTTGTATTTTGAGATATATTTGAGTATATATATACTGTACTTATATGTATTATATAAGTATATATACTTGTATTTATATTAAGTATTTATATAATTATTTTATAAATATTATATAAAATATTTGTACAAATATTTATACAAGTATTATATAAAAGATTGTATTTTATATTTGTACAAGTATTATATAAAGGATTACATTTTATATTTATACATTTTTATATAAGTATATTATAAGTATAATATAGAAGCTTGAATAAGTATTATGCAAGTATACTAGATACTTTCATGGCTTTTTTTCATGTTCCCTGCTAATTCTAGTAGCAGCTAGGGACTCGGTGTTTTTCCAAGGCAAATTCTCTCTATCCAACAATGCTGCACTAATAAAGCTATATATTCAATTTTCCATTTTTGAGCAATAGATTATATTGATCCTTGAAAAAATCGTTTATGGCCTCGAGCTAGTACCTCCATTATTGAAACATTCCATCCAAAGATTTGATCTTCATTACGGCCTTCAAAACATCCTCCAAATAAAATCTCAAGACTAAAAAGATCCACCTTTCTAAGTTCTAGCAATATCACTAAAACTTGAGCATTGGAATCGAGACTTGTATGGTTAGGTCTTATTCCTAATGGCTCCAGCCAAGGTCATACTTGACACTAAAATATGTTGTCCTCACTTTGTTCAATTGAAGGTTGTGAAAATTGAACTAATTCATTTAAAGCTAGTATGGCAAATAAATCTTCTGAGTTTTATTCTCTTAATGCTTGAAGGTTTGACATGGTGACTAACCTACTTCTATTACTCTATTCTATCTTAAAATAGATGACTACATATATATGAAGGCTTTAGTTTAACTCTCCCCTTCTTTATAAGTATTTATTAGATCAAATCTTCACTAAAAAATTATCATCGAATATGTTTGGATTTGTGTGGATAGAGTTGATGAAATTTATATACCTTTTGAAGTGCATTAGTGAGGTTTGTGGCTAATTCCCATATATGCTCATTAATGTCATTGCTCCACTAGTAAACAAGATATTTTTATTTGTTCTATCTTTGCCATGAATCAAGTATTGTTTTAACCTTGTATTCTTTATGATCTTTAATTTCAATACTAGGCAACAATTTTTATATCCTTCACAGAATATGCAACTCCTTATAAGATTCTAAAAGAGAAACATAAAAAATTGGATGTACCTTCATAGCAAATGGTAATTCTAAGCAATATACTACTAGATTGATTTATTTCTAGATAGAAAATACTCCCAATTTTCAATAGTCCAACTTATTGCATAATCACTTAATCTTGATATTCCGTTGGAGAAGCCATATCTTATTTCCAATATGAAAAACAAGTGGTTGATTTCTAAATTTATGTATAAATATCTTACAAGTAAATGAATCATCAAATTGACTCATTAGTTGTTTTAGGATAAAAGAATGCATTTAAAGTATCAAAACTACAATTGTAAAGTGAAGATGTACTTAGATGATGTTAAATGAAAGAAAATAGTATTAATAAGAAAGAAATAAGGTCTTAGTAAGTCTTGGAAGTAATTATCTTAATTAATTTAGTATTTTTTTTAATTATAAGAATTAACATTTAATTATTGAAACTATTATCTATATTGGCCTTTTATCTTTATGTACTATTTATTAAATATATATAAATATTAGTTAGTAAGTAGAAGAAGCATAAGAAAGAAATCTCATATCTTTTTAATTATTTATGTAGAAAATAGAATTTTTAGTTGATTTAAATTGATTTTATTATTATAATAAATCACCAAGATAGAAAAAAATAATTTTAAATTGATATTATCACTTTAAAAGTATTATAGAAATTTTTAGAATTTATTTAGAATTTATTTAGATTTTTTAAGGAATTTTTAGAATAAATTTGAAGACTTCGGTAAAAATAAGTTTTACCACCTTGGGAGCCATTATGAAGAAATGGAGTAAGATTTGAAGGCCATTCAAGGTTCTTAGGCTAATTGGGTGTTTTTAAACACCATGGTGAAGTCAAAATTATAAAATATTGAATTTTACTAGTAGAAAATAGGAGGACCACCAACTAGTGTGGTCCTTGTAGGAAGGGAGGTGCATAAGTTCCATATGGGTTGTGGCACCTTGGATGTAGGTAGGAGGATAAGACTAAGGCCTCGTGGCCCCTCTAAGACACCCTTATATACTACTTGTGAGCCTTAGTGAGGTTTGAATTCATAATCTCTTAAGCAAGTTATCCTTGAGGTAACCATTTTCCACTTAATTTTTCTTTTATTTACCTTCTACTTTTGAATTATCATAACTTATTCATAGTAATTCGGATTTATATATTTTTTATACCATTAGAAAGATAAAAAAAATTATCTAAATAAAAATATATTTTTTATTTTTTATTTTTATTTTTTATTAAGTAAAAATATAATAAACAATCTGTGAATGTAGTTTTGAATTGTGTACTTGCTTGATATCCTATACTTCTCTTGTTTTGTAGTTATTATTCTTATTATACTTGTTATTCACTCCTTCACTTCACACCATCAATTACACATAATTCTTAAATGAGGCCATCTTGTAACTTGGATTAAAAATTAAAAATTTATCCTCACAAAGCATCTTGAGCTACTTGTAATTGAAGCTTCAAGGTTGTTTAGTATTGCGATAGCTACTTTGCAAATCCTTCAGCCATTGGATTATTATTCTTTTACATACTCTATAGATCAAGCTTTGGATGATATCATTAGTTAGAATAAAATGGTGTTTATTGAGTTGAAGTATGAATAGTATTATTATATGTAAATTTTATTAATAATAGATATAAGATCCAATTGTTTTATTGATAGTTAATACTACATTATAAATACTGCTTCAATACTTAATTAACTTATTATATTTGGCTGTGAATTTAAAAATAAAAAGCCGAAGTAGGTTTAATATCTATCTTTAATATTTCAAAAAGACAATTCTAGAACTTAGATATGAATTAGGATCCTTGATCAAATATGATATCATCTAATAGGCCATAATATCGATATATATTATTGAAAAAGAATCTTGTTGTTTCTTCACTAGATGTAGTCTTTTTGCAAGGGATGAAATGAGCCATCTTTGTGAGTCGATCATCCATTACAAAGATGCTCTCCAATGAATTAGATGGTGATAGATCTATAATAAAATCTATCGAGATAGAAGACCATGACTGTCTTGGAACAAGCAAGGGTTATAAAAGTCCATAAGGGCGATGTCGAGGATTTTTGGATCTTAAATAGATGTTGCAAGAGAGCACAAAGTCCTTCATTGCCTTCTACATTTGAGGCCACTAAAAATCTCGAGAAATAAGTTTCAAGATCTTGTTAAATTCAAAATGATCTGCAATAAAAAAGTCATGGTGAGATTGAACAATGCACAGTTGTGTTGGTCCTTTTGAGATATAAAAATATTCTTCAAAGTAAAGGTCTTTTTCAAATTTGAACTTTTTAGCATTCTTTTTTAAGCAATGCTTGACATTAAGGGCCAAAATATTATTAGTGATTGCAGCACGTATCTCATTGAAGAAATTAGGATTAATAGGCGTTGATGTAATACTAGTATAAAGGTGAAATTATTTTGATTTCAATAAAGTTATAAATTGTTAATCAAACATTGCCTCTCTTATTTTTAGTATAAGATATGATCTCTTCAAGAAAGCATCAAACAATCCTTGTTGCTTCCCAAGCCAATAAATGATGATAAAGTTAAATTGAGATAGCGACATATTCTATCAAATTTGGCAGTGATTAAGAACCTGTGCTGATATGAAATGTCCTAAATTCTTGTAATTTACATATATAGTCATAAGATGTATTACTCTTTCAAAAAAATGATACCATTCTTAAAAAAAATCCACAATATTAAGAAGTTCCTTATTAGGAATTTTATAATTAATTTCAACAATAGAGAACTTTTGAGAATAAAATGCAACAGGATGGAGTTTGTTGTCTATATCCATTTGTGAAAGTACAGGCCTTAGTGCAAAATCTGAAGTATCGGACTCTAAGTAGAATGCCTTTGTAAAGTCTAGATGTATCAATATTGAGACTGTAATAAATATTTTCTTTAGGTCTTAGAATGCCTTCTCCACTGGAGGCCCACATTCTAACTTGTCGTTACATATCAATCGAGTAAGAGAGATGGCAATTTGATAGTAATTTTTGATGAAGATTCCATAGAAGTTAACAAATCCAAGAAAGTATTATATATCTCTCACAATCTTCGGAATGGCCCCATTACATAACTATCTATTATCAAACTTTTAATAGATATGATGTATTAAAAGTTTGATACATATTAAAGATGGAATTTAATACCTATTAATTCCAAAAATTCCATCTTAAATTCATGAAATACACATTTTTTTGATTAGCTTTTGTAATACTAATTTAACATGCCCCTTGTGTTCTTCCAAATTTTTTGAATAGATCAAGATATCATCAAGATAGATCACTATAAACTTGTCCAAATACTCTCAAAAGATGTCATTCATTAAATACTGAAAGATAGCAGGTGCATTTGTTAGTCCAAAAGGCATGACATTACATTCAAAATGTCCATATCTTGTCCAAAATGTGATCTTCCATTCGTCTCCCTCCTTGATTTGTATCAGGTTGTATGCTCTACAAAGATCTATCTTAGTTTAGATCTTGGCTTGATCGAGTTGTTCCAAGAATCATGAAACTAACGGTAGTGGATAACAATTCTTTACCATTATTTTATTCAATCTTTGATAATCAACGCACATACGTAAAGAACCATTCTTCTTCTTCACAAAAAATATAAGTGTACCTATTAGAGACTTTGAATGTTTAATGAAGTACTCTGCAAGATTTTTATCAATATAATCTTTCAATACCAAAAGTTTATTTTGAAAAAGATTATAGATTGGGCCAAAAGGTGGTTGCGTTCCTTCTTGAAGATCTATAGCACAATCATATGGTTGGTGCTCCAGCAATATATCAACATTTTTCTTCTAAAAAATATCATAAAATTTGTTATACTACTCGGGAATACTTACTGATGAAATCATATCTTCTTTAATTGGAGTCGAATAAATAACAAACGGTGTACCTTCTTTGACTAATCTTATGAAAGTCCTTGCTTGAACAAATAAAAGTCTACCAATTTGTGGCTTTTTTTGAAATTTTTTTAGAAGGTTCTCTATCAAAAATGTTATTCTTTGCAACCTCCAATCTATAGATAGATTATACTTTTTCAACTAAAATAGCCCAAGAATAATAAAATTTGAAGGAATCTTAATAATCTTAAAGACAATCTAGCTTCTATAATCTTTCAACGACACTTCCATAGGCATGGTTTCATGGGTGATACTATTAAAGGATAAGGATTGTCCATCTATTACTTATATATGAATAGGTTTGGATTTTTGTATTAGAAGAATTTTGTAAAATTTAGTGAATGCTTCATATGCCAAACAAGCAGATGCTTCCGAATCTAACAAAGCGGTTTCCTAAAGCTTTTGAGGACCCAAATACAAAGGGATTATAAAACAACAAGCAAATTGAGTAGAAAGAGAAGAACCTAAATAATTTTATAATGTTAGATTATCTAGCCGCACGGTCCCTACTATGGCTAATCATTATTGTTTTCCTGAGAAATTGCACTTTTAATTTTGATAATGTTTTGATTTTTTTTCTTCAAGCAATTGCCAACCTTGTAGCCTTTCTAGCTACAATATAGGCATAGACCTTCTATCTGACCCTTCTTTTTTTGCGGACTAAGAAATTTAAATTGTACTGCATCAAATTGCATATCTTTTACTTTTGAGTGTGAATTCAAAATGCTTGTTGATATAGCATGGGTATATCGGATTATGTGTTGTCTTGTTGAAGCCCATGAACATTGATCTTATCGACATTAAAATAATTAGTTATCACATTTTACGGCTTGGCTAATGGCTTCATTGAGCAATTGTGGATGTGGAAGCAACAATAATAAATCTTTCACATCATCTCTTAATCTCCAATAAAATTGGCTCATTAGGGCTTTTTCGTCCCAATTGATTATTGCATGCTAATTGCTTAAAATTGGATGCATAGACTGATGTAGAGCACACCTCTTAGCATAATGCTCAGATCTTAGCTGTTGCCCACTAAGCTTTATCATATTCTCCAAATGCTTCCACAAATGCTTCCATGAATACTTCAAAGTTGCTCAAAATTGGTGATCTTTTTTCAAACAAGAAAGTAAATTATGATAGCATTAGTTCCGTAAATAAGGTGCCAACCAATCCAATCTATGATTCTTCTATCAAATAAGTATCAAGTTGTAGAACTGTTATCAATCAAATTTGATTGACAACTCCTTGAAACTTTGAATGTATTGTCGGGTAGAGAGAATCTGCTTTGAAAAAATACCGGATTTTTAGCTGCTACAAAAATTAGTAGAAAATATGGAAAGAAATCATACAAGTATCTTGTATATTTGTACAATACTTATTCAAGCTTCCATATTATACTAATATTAAATTTATATAAAATTTATACAAATACAAAATATAATCCTTTATATAATACTTATACAAATATAAAATATGATCTTTTATATAATATTTATACAAATATAAAGTATAATCTTTTATATAATATTTATATAAATATAAAGTATAATCCTTTATATAATACTTATACAAATATAAAATATATATTCTTTTATATAATATTTATATATATTCTTTTATATAATATTTATATAAATACTTTATATAATATTTATTAAATAATTATATAAATATTTAATATAAATATAAGTATAAATACTTATATAATATATATAAGCAGAGTATGTATATACTCAAGTATACCTCAAAATACAACTGCATATGACGAGTATAAGTTATACAACTAGTTGAAATTAAATAAATTACTAAAAATTCATTTAAATGTCAAATCAAGCATGCTTATAGTTTATGGAAAGCTAATAATACATTGTAAAATCTATCAAAATTTTATAAACAAAGATCTTACCATTTAAAAGTTATGGCTAATTGAAGTAGTACTGAAAATTTCCAGCAAACCCTCAAATCCTAGTGACAATTTGCCCTCTTGCCACTTCACAGCTCATAAAATTTTCATAGAAGCTCCAAATATGTTGATTTTTGTTCTCATGGAAAGCTTATATAAGCTACTATAAGCATCTAAAATATCAGAAAGATTGAAGAGATTGTCCGACTTGGGTGATTGAACAAAGTCTCTGTCCCTCTTTATCAAGTGGCAGCAGATCTTTTCCCACTCTCAAGCTCACAACTCTTTTTTTCCAATTCCAAATGCTTCAAAAAATAACTTAATAGAAAGCAAGTACAATTCTCCACACTCTTTATAAATTTTACTAAGAAAGAATCAAAATCAAACTTGCAGTAGCAGCTCAAAGTTTCTGCCTTTACTTCTCAATAGCAGCAAACCTCACTCTATTAAAACAAGCATAACTTTTTATTCACAAATCCAAAATAAGCAAGTAAATAGGCTCTAGAATCCTTACAATTTGAAAAACATCCTTTCTAAATTTCATTACAAAAGCTTTAGTACCCTTGGAGCTATCTCTCTCTAAAATTTATATATCCCAAAATAACCAATCCTAGTTCCAGCAAGAGAAGTATCCTCCCTTTTTCTTCCACATTAGTCCATGCCATGCCTACATGGGTAGCCAAAATCCTATTGAATAGGCCTTATGTACCCCATAATCTTCTCTCTTACCCCTTACAAGGGACCATGTTACCTCAAAGTCAACAAGAAAGATAAAACAACCTTTATCTCTCTTCTAAGTATAAAAAAATCTACTATAAGATAAAAATAAGGTAGGAACAATAAAAATAGCCATCTTAATTTACTAATTAAGTAGCTAAAAAAAATCCTTCCTTTAGAATATCTTCCAAAATAGCTTCTAGCACTCACACTTAGATAACAAAAATAAATAAAAAATATAATATTTTTATATTTTGCATATAAATGCAGTATATCAGCGTACCATCAAGTTTTTTTGGAAGACTAACTTGAGGCTCCTTACGTTATTGAATAGGTGGATTTCTTTAGTATAGTATAGATAATATTACATCCTCAAATGCAGAAGTTAAGGGTGGATGCAGTCTAGATTGTGATATTGCAGTTGTTGAGTTGTTACAAAATTTTACAACAATCCCTTCAATCTCTATAATTCTAACAAATAGAATAGTAAGAACACTTATAATGGCGTTTAACTTGGATTTGAAAGATTTGGTTATACTAATATCTTAATTTCCAATTATTTTAAAAAAAAGAAGAAATGAATCTATAAAAAGATAATATTGGTTTAGAGGAGGGTAATCCGCAACCTCTAAAATGCTTTAAGACCTTCAAGAAAAGGGGTGATCCACTCTTTCACAAGAGAGACAAAATTCAAATATTGTGATGAAGAAAATATCAATTTAGAAGAGGATAATTTGCAACCTCTAAAATGTTGGTATACCTTCTAGTAGAAGGGTAATCTACTCTCTAACAAGAAGGATCCAACTCTAATATTGAAGATGAGATCAATCTTAACAAACTATCAAGGATACAAGAATACAAAATAAAAGACTTGAAACTAGAACAAGGTTTCTAAAAGAAACTAGAATAAGGTTTCTAAAAGAAACTAATAAGAAGTAGAATTAAACAGATGAATACATGAACAATATCAAGAAAGATGAGTTAAAATTCTAAGAGATGCATTGTTAATACTAAAGAACTCTTTAGCCTAGATCCCTATATATATTCTTATCTAGGATACTTTTTGAGTGGCTTCTATCAAACTAAGAAGCTTCTTGAGTAGCTTCTACTAAGTAGGAAGCTACTTGAGCTCCTTCTACTAATTGGGAAACTACTTGAGCTCTTTCTCCTAATTAGAAAGCTACTTGAATTCCTTCCACTAATTGAAAAGCTTCTTGAGCTCCTTCCACTAATTAAGAAACTTTTCAACCAACTTTTATCAATTAAGAAGCTTCTAGAATATTCTAAAAGGTTCTATAAACCTCCAAAGTATATGTTCCTAATAGTGGTGAGATCTTGCTTATATATAATGGTGTGATTGCGAAGAGAACCTCAGTCTTAAGATTTAGAATTAAAAGCTAGGATTAATTATTTTTTTTATTTTTTGTTGTCATTTTTTGGCTTTGTGGCGGCCGTTGTAGTAGATGATTAGGACATTGTAGAATATTGGAGGATATTGGTTGCAAAGTTGAAGTCGTGAAGGAAGGAATATGGCAAAAGGTGTGTTTTCAAACTAATCTCAAGCGATTAGATAGAATACCTTATAACCTTGTCCACCAAACCATCCCTAGTGGAGGATTAGAATTGAAATCCATGTAGGGCTTATAAGTGAAAAAATTAAATTACAAGAGTATGGAGATTGCTCAAGATATGTTCTTACAAATTGTTTGAACGAACAAAAATTCAAGCTTTTCATAATGTATTTATTGTCATTGCTTACATAGTGGATAATTTCTTAATCAGGTATTGAATTAGAATGGTAGGAGGATTCTTTGAATTCTATTTTGGTGCTTAGTAATAGTGTTGTATTGTAATTGTTTACAATATATAAAATCTAGTCAAAATATGTAATATGTTTATAGATTCTAATATGTATTAGAATAGTTTAAAAAATAAATTAAAAGGAGTTGGTATAAAAAAACTTTATTTTAGATTTTACCTAGTTTGATTATGGCGTTTAAATTATATAGGACCTAAATGTTTAGTGTAAAGCCTTGAGAGATAATTGGGATCAAAGAAGAAGAATTAAACCACTAAAAGGCCTATTTGGAAGGATGAAGATAAATTATAGATGAATGAAGATAATGGATGAAGTTTTTCATTCCTATTGGTCAATGGTCATATCCAATAGGCTTTGAGGAGGCTGCCTACAAGGAAAAGAAGGATTTCGGTGACTTTGAGGAAGGCATGAGAAAATCAAAGACTAGGATTACAAAGCTTGTTTTTTGCACTATAATTTTGGTATAAGAATTGAGAGATTTGGAATTTTTTTGAGGGAGGAGTAGGCACTTGAAGTTAAGGTATACAAATGGTATCTAATATCACTCTTTTGAGGATTCAAGGAGTTGTACAAAAGCTTTTGGAGATTGAAAGATGCGGCTAGAGAGGTAATTTCAAGTTCTATATCTAATATAGCAGAATTTCTATATTTAGAATTTTAAAGAAAGAGATATCTGGAATCAAAGATAGTAGATTGAATTCCAAAGTAGTAAGTAGGTAGTTTTGTTGATAGTGATGGGTTTTATCTTATCTTGAGCTTCCAAATGAATTTTTGTCTAAAAATTTCTAAAAAAATGAATCTTTGTGCTAAAAAGCTATATATTAAAGTTTCATAGCATTTGGATATTTAGTTTGTGAGATATGAAGAATTTAGTACATAGATGTTTGTAAATAAGGGTTTGAAGCTATTGTTAGGATTTTTGCAATATCTAAAGATCAATAATAAATCAATAATTGAAATTTGCAATGTTAGTTGTTAAAAATACATTAGTACTTTATATAAATTTTGAGTAGATTTGAATTGTTAGATTAAGAGCTATAGATTATTGAAATTTGGAAAAAATCCCCCTCTTATGGATGAATGAGGGTTTAGAGTATTTATTATATTTTGAGTGTTTTGAGGAAATAAGACTTATGTATTGGATGTAATAGCCCTATGAAGAAATCTTTTATATAAATTTGAAGATTTTATTATATTTAGATCTTGATTGAGTAATTAGTGGCAACCAAAAGTCTAGTGCTTTCTTGAAGCAAATTCTCTCTACCATGATAATGATCAACTTTAAGTGAAGCTTGTTTATAAAACAGTAGAAAGATAAAGGCACAGAGGTGATACTCTAGCCTGATTTGGACACTATTTTTTATTATTTATTCTTTTTGTCAGAGAGATTATAAATTGAAATAGACTTGTAGATTTATATTAAATAACCTCTTTAAATTTCTCACCTAAATAAGTGGAAATGAAAAATAGAGGGAAGGATTATTTGCAATGTGTGGAAAATGGTATGAGGCTTGCTAGAAGTGATTAGATGAATATTCAAATCCAATCAAAGAAACTAGAGTTGATCCTAGCTAGAGACAACATCAAAAAATAAGGCTTGAATAAAAATTTGGAAAGAAAGGATGAAGCCAAAAGAACTTTAGGAGAAATTAATAGGACAATAGAAAGAGAAGACCATGTAGAGTTCGAAGAGGTGATTATTATAACGACATCTGAATTCAAAATAGTAATTAAAGAAAATAATCAAGGAGAAGGAGGTGAAGAACCATCATTGGAAAGATCTAGTAGAAAACTAGAGTTAGATTTCTTTTCATCTTTTGAGGTAGTGGATAACGGACAATCTTTAGAAAAACTAGTTGATACAGAATCTACAATAGAGACAATTCTTTAAGTGATGGCTCAAAGACCACCAATTGATCCATTGGTGATACCACAAGGCTTATCCATTATGGTGACAAGAAACTTAGCTGCAACAAGCATTCTTGCACACCTACCAAAGTTTTATGGCACAAAAGACAAAGATCCATCCTTGTACAAGAGACAGTATATCAAAATTTTAACCTTTTTATTAATCACCAATCTAGATTACTATTTGATCTGATTTCCTACTACAGTATATAGAGAGGCATACGAATAGTACCATAATCATTGAAAGAGGCATTTTGTGGAGTGGCCACAATTACAAGGGGAGTTTCTAAATCACTTCCAACCAGAGGTAGGACAAAATATAGTATTGAGGATAATATCAACACTGAAGCAAGGACAAGAGGAAGATGTATCCTCTTATGTACAAAGATTTGGAGGGAATATATTCAACAATGACACCTTGAAGCAATTCTTTATTTAAAGATTTTTTTAAGGATCTACAATTAAAAGTGTATTTGAATGAAATCCTAGGATTTTAAAAGAAGCCAAGAGAGCAACAAAGGAAATAGATGTCATAGAAAAAAATTATAAGTGGCTATAGAGGAGGAAAAATGAGGCAATCTCACAATTTATTCCTATCATGTTGCGTATGATGGGATTGGAAGGAGGTCAACAAGGTTCTAACTCCAATCTTTTGATAGCCAAATTGAGCCAATCACATACGTTACTAGCGATACAAAAACCAGCACCTCTACCGGCCTTATCTGCTTTAACTTTAGAGCAGAAGGTGGAGGACATGGAGAAAAGAATACAAGCAAACCAAGAACTGTTTCATGAAGCTATTTTGAAGCAAATACAAACCTTGGCTAAACAAATGGCATGTATAGCAAGGAACCAAGACCCCAATCTACCACCACCTTGGATAGAGTCCAGAAGCCACACTTTAGGAATGTAGTGTATAAATTGCAAGCAAAGTGGCCATTCTTTTTAGTTTTACAGAATTAGACCAGCGTCGATTATTCATAGGTAGGATTATCAAAATTTTCAGGAACCTCCTAAGTATGGCAAACAACCAAATGTAAATTTTAGACAAGGTGGTTACAAAAGTGGACTACAAAGACTAAGAAGAAATAGACCATAAAAGAAATATTATCAGTTTTGTAGAAGGTGACACATACTTGGATAGTATTAATTAGAGGACCAATAATTTGGATGTAATAATTACAAAGAAAATCATACTTTGGATGAATGTAGGCAATTCGAGAAGATTATATTATTATTGAATCTTGTAGTGAATCTTCAACAATAGACTCAAGAGAATATGCAAGGTCAATGGAGATAATAGGAGAATCAAAGAAAGATGAGACCACCAAATTTCTATTATAATTACAAAGAATTCAGACAAATATATCAATCACCTATGGAGTTGCAGACTCAAGGAAGATATATACCTTTGAATTAGAGCAAACAAGTGGAATAAAGATAAGGTAGTAGAATAATAGAACTAAATTAAAAATCAGGTCCTTCAAATATACAAGATATCCGAGTAGAAGCCTACAAAGCTATGTTCCATTCCAAACATTGACAGTGGTCATAGGGGAAAAATTTCCAACTACAAATCTAATTACTCACAAGATAAGGAAGGAAGGACAAGGAATAAATCCTCAAGTCTCATTATTAGCAGTGATAATATGCACAAAGGCAGTTTTACAATTTCCTATTTTAGAGTCAAAGAGCAGCTTGTCTGAAGACCCTCCATGTTTTTCAGGTTTAGACAAAGTGACCAAAAAAACTACCAAGAAAGTTACAAAATTGGATGGTGAGCCATTGCATTGAGAATCGATTGATATGGAAAAACCTTTGGAAAGAAGAAGAAAAAGTGAAGAAGATGTAGGAAAAGATGAATGGGAAGGACCAAGTGTATTCTTGGAGGAGTTTAGATTATTAGAGCGCAATCAAAAAGGGCCAAAGATGATGTTGTATGATCTGTGGGAGGATTTGAAAAAATATAAGGCAGACATTATAATCGCATAACTTTTAGAAATATCTCTAATAGAAAAAAAAATCATTGAAAGAGGGATTATCTATAATAAAAAATAAGAAAAAAATAAGCAAGAAGACTGTGGTATAGATACAATCTATCAAAAGGTTATTTGATGTGTAGGTAGTGGAAATAGTAGTAATGATTGCCGATAAGATCATATCCAATACATTGGTGGATAGATGGAGTGGTTTAAATATCATGCCCTTACAAACAATCAAAAAACTTGGATTGAATTTGATTAGACCTTCACCATTCTTGATAAACATAGCTAACCAATTTCGAGTAAAGTTAATAGGTCAAATTCAGCATTGTAGGATGATTACAAAAAGAGAAGAATATATATTGATTTTTCAATGGATTTATATGCAAATAGCCAAGGAATCATTTTTATTATTATTAGATCATTTGTGGCTGAGAATGGCAAATACCATAAAAATGATTCCTTGGCTATTTGCATATAAATTCTACTATTATTTATTAAGCAATAAGGTAGTATTTTTTGTAGATCACATGGCAATTAAGTACTTGGCCAATAAACCAAAGTTCACTAGGAGATTAACATAGTGGATGTTATTATTACAGGAGTTTGATTATATAGTAGAGTAAAAACCGAGCTTGACTCACAAGCAAGCAGATCACTTATCAAGGTTGCTAGAGAATATAGAGACCAATCAAATTGACAATGGGCTTATGGATGAAAATCTTTTTGTAGTGACAGCAAAGCCTATCTGGTATGCCAATATCATTGAATTCTTTACTACCCAGCAGTTACTCTTAAAATTATCTAAGGAAGAAATAAGAAAGATCAAGATCAATAGCAGACACTTTGTGGTAGTGGGACATAGGTTGTATAAGAGAGGAGTTGATGGTGTCCTACAAAGGTGTGTTATGAAAGAAGAAATTCCAAAAATCTTAGCAATGTGGTATGGCAACACATGTTGAAGGTATTTTTTGAGACAACTTATAAAACAAAAGGTGTTAAGGATGGGATACTATTGGCCAATCTTATTTCAAGATGCACATACATATGTTAGGAGGTGTAATGCATGCCAACGCTTTGCTAGAAATGATTTATAAATAGAATTTCCTCTATACATTTCTTTACCATTAGTACCATTTGAAAAGTGGAGCATTGACTATATGGGTGAAATCCACCCTTATTCTTCCTGAGGCATGGCTTATATCATTGCGGCTATCAAATACCTTATAAAGTGAGCCGAGGCTAAAGTAGTCAAAATAAATAATACAAAAAATAATTTTATTTTTTTGTTTGAAAATATTATTATATACTTTGGTTGTGCTAAGATCCTAATTAGCAATTGGAGAACATATTTTCTCAATGAGGTAATTCAAAACTTAATAGAAAGGTTTTAAATTAATCATCAAAAAACTACATCCTATCACCCTCAAACTAATGGACAAACCGAGAGGATTAATCAGATCTTAGCGAATATATTACGAAAAACCATGTAAGATTCAAAAAGGGATTGGGATACAAAGCTATCCACGGTATTATGGGCGTACCATACAATCTTTAAGGTGATAATACAAGCCACGCCATTTTTACTAGTTTATGGTATGGAAGCAATCTTACCCATTGAATTCAAGGTTCTTTCACTTAGAGTAGCAATGGAAACAAGGTTGACTAAAAAATAGTCTTTGAATAATAGATTTTTGGCCTCAAAAGCTTTAGATGAGAGCCAGAAAAGGAGTGCTCAATATATAGAAGCTATTCAGCACCGGTGGAATATTTGGTTTAACAAAAAACATAAAAAATATGCTTTGCAGCCAAGAATGTTGGTATTGTTTTAAGATGCAAGGCGGTTAAATTTTCCAAGTAAATTTGATGCAATTTGGCTAGATCCTTATTTAGTGAATAAGATATTTTTAAATAATTTAATACAGCTAGAGATATTAAAGGGCGATCCATTTTCCACTCGTATTGTAGGGAGTTGATATAAGGAATATTAAACTTAAAGTTTGTAAATTCCTTAAGTAAAGAAAAAAAACCATCATTTATCAGAACTTGTCACAAAAGTAGTTCTTATCGGATAGGTTCCAGTAACCATGTATGTCCAATGGAATTATAGAACAAGCAACAGGTCTTTGGACTCAGTCCCTTGATGGTCATCAATTATGTGAGCCAAAAATTCATTTCCTTACATTGGTTTAGCTTAAAAATTTAGAAAAATTTAGAAAAATTTAAAATTTAAAATTAGAAGGATAAATTAGAGAATTAATATGACTAATTAGTAAAAATAGTAGTTGAAAAGAATAAACATGGACTTCAAAATGATTAGAAATAAAAAAAATATATTTTAAATAGTAAATATTTTTTGAATTAGTATTTATATGTAGAAATGGAATAGAGAAGGGTCCTAAATTAAGCCCTTATGATCTTCCATAAGTGTGAGCTTGAAACTTGAAAAAAAAAAAAAAAAAAAAAAAAAAAAAAAAAAAATTAAAGGCAAGTCTAGCAGGTTCTTGCCATCCTGGTTTGCCAATTGAAAACCAGCACAAATCTTATTGAAGTCAATAAGGCAAGAGGTTGCAAGAGCACAAGTTTGAAGAGGGTGCATAATAAAGTAATGGATGGCTAGTAGCAAAGCAAAGGAGTAAGGTTTTGAGTTGTAGTATAAGTTAGATATGTGATCCATTGAATACAGTGTATTAGCAGTTGGGTGAGGTGGGCATGACAAGCAATGAGTAGGGTAGGCAAGAGCAAGAGATAGCAATGTGAAGACAAGTACTAGTGTGGTTGAATAATTGATGGTGGATTTCCAAATTCATACTAATAGGAGGGTGGATTACAGAGAAAGTTGCATATATCGTTGAATAAGAGCATTGTCGTGATGTAACGTGACTACTAGGTGAAAGAGTGTGGAAATAGTATATTATAGAAGATCTTAGTTTAAAATATTGTAGCAAATTATCTTAGAAAAAATAGATAATATTAAAAAGGGAGTAAAACTAATGGGTTTTAATGTTGCCCTTTTTACAAATGAGCTTTTATTTACTATATAGGGCCATAAGTAAGGCAAAACAAAGTAGATTGGAAAATAAAATGAAATAGGCATATATAAGAGAGAGTTAAGAAGAGGTTTCAAAAAAACTTACCACAAAAATCTTGAAATAGATACCCAGAAAGGACCGGTTATGAGCTAGGATTGAAATCAGACCCCGAGGCACAAAACTATGTGCCTATGGCGGATCTGGGGGGCTTTTGCAGATCAAAGATTGGGATTAGGGAGTGGACTTAAAGGATTATGTATAAGAATTGATTTTGAGTGATTTGGAGAAAAAATGACTTTGTAATAGCTTTGCAAAGCCAGGGTTGTTTTTGGCAACTTGGGATTTTGTGAAATAAAATAGGGTTGATATTATAGGCAATTTCAGAAGTTTTGTAATAGATCTATGGCTAAAAATTTGTGAATTTTTGGATATTACTATTCTTAATGTGTGCTACGAATTTGAGCTAAATCTAATAGTTTAGTTGTATGAAATTGAGGTTTAAGTGGGTCAAGGTCTCGGAAATTAAGTTTTGAAGGTCAGTTAGGATTTTTGAGATCTTGAGCAATTTGCCAAATAGATTGTAGTAACTTTTGCTTTTGTAGATAATAGACTTATTTTTCTATACACATGAGTGATTTGAGACTGATTGAATGATGAAAAGAAGAGAAATCAGCACTGGAAGATCAGCATCAAGGTTAGAGAAGGAGGCCGATCAATACCCGCAAAGTTTTTGGGATTTTTCTTCCATTTGGTAAATTCGATTTTCTTCAAATTTATTGTGCTTATTGTTGACTAAGAGGTTGAAAGGTATACAAAGTTTTAAGTAAGATCAACGACCTAATCAGCAGATATTGAGGTTCTAATTTTCCCTAGGTGTCACGGACCCAGAATACGAAGAGGAAATCTAAACAAGAATTTTAAAGAGAACTGGCAAGAACTAGATTGATCAAATGAGTACAAGAGCAACACCAGAGAGGTGAGCTAGAGCTCTAAGAGATGTGTTGTCGAGACTGAAGAACTCTTCAGCCTTGACTCCTATATATACTTCTAAATAAGAAACTTCTTGAGCGACTTCCAACAACTTAGGAAGCTTTTTGAGCAGCTTCCATGAATTAAGAAGCTTTTCAAGCAACTTCTACTAGCTAGGAAGCTTCTCAAGCAACTTCCACTAATTAGGAAGCTTCTCAAGAAACTTTCACTAACTACTAATGGAAACTTCTAGAAGGTTCCAGGGACTTGCTTCTAGAATGTTCTAAATTCTAGAAGGTTCTAAGACTATGTCCCTAACATCACCCCCTCCTTTAGCTTCGAGATCTCCGAGAAGCAATATTGTTGTCAGTCAATACCAATGCAAAAAAATGAAGATCTGTCGCATAACGTCTGCTATGAATTCCAATTGTCTTTCACGAGGCAAGTGGTTCATCGGTCCTTGAAGCCAACGGTAGTGGCCCACACCCTCAACTTCCGACCAAGCATGAACTTCCGTGTCCTCATTGTGAAACTGTCCTGCAAACACACCTTCTGGCTGACCATTGTAAGCAGGCTCGACTTCAAATACAATCACCAGCGATCGGTTACTTGGTATCCTCCGTCGTCGTCGTGGTGCAGGTGGTTCTTCATCTCGAGGTCGCCTTCGTGAGCTAGTAGGTTGAGATGATATGATTGGCATGGTATCTATCTCTTGGCTATCCATGTCGAAAGACCAAACTATGGCTATCAGAAAAGATCTACTCTATCTTGGAGAAAATAACTACATCAACTATGAATTTTGGTAGTGTTCTCCCCTCCTTTTATGTTACTAGATGAGCAAGCTTCAGAAAGAAGTTATCCTCGAACCGGCTTAGGTTTTTGAGGATATTGTTGATGAAACTCTTGTACCTTTTGCGGCGCATTGGCAAGATTTTTGGCCGGCTCCCATGTTCGCTCATTGATATCGTAGCCTCTCCAATGTACAAAATACTCCAATTTTTTCCATTTACGCCGCAAATCTAGCACCTTTTCTACCTCGTATTCCTCGTGGTTCTCGATTTTGATACTAGGTGGCAAATTTTGCACTCTTTCAAGAAAAGACGATTCTTGATAAATCTCCAACAAAGAAATATGAAAGACTGGATGTACCTTCATAGCAGCTGGTAACTCCAGACAGTACGCCACTGGATTGATTTGCTTCAAGAGGACAAATGGTCCCAACCTCCGGTAGTCCAACTTATCACACAGCCGCTTGGTCTTGATATTCAGTCAAAGTAGCCATTTCTTATCTCCAGTTTTGAAAATAGGTGCTTGATTTTGAAGTTTATCTACAGATGTCTTATAAGATTCTTGAGCAGACTGCAATTGCATCTTTAAGATAGTTTGAAGCTCTGATAGCTGCTTCACAAATCCTTCAGCTGCTGGGTTATTATTCGTTGATAGACTTAATAAATCAAGCTTTGGATGGTATCCATAGTTAGAAAATGGGCGTTTTGCTTGAGCTTGACGCTACATAAGGCGCTGTTATATGCAACTCGCTAACGATAGAACAAAATTCACCAAAGCTACCATGAGATAGTGATGTCAGATTCAGACATTGTTTCAAAATCATCTACCCTGTCTGGCTTTGGCTGCCGGGCTTGAGTGATGGAAAGTCGAAGAAAGCTTAGCTCGATATCCACCTTCAATATTTAATAAAGAGATTCCAAACTTTGACTTAGGTGCAAGTTCCTCGATCCAACACGACATCATCCGATATAGGCCATACGACATCAAACACATCACAAGAAGAGTTCTCACAGATCTTCACTTGATCGATGTCTTCGCAGGCGGACAAAGCCACACGCATCTTTATAAGTTGATTCTACCACAACAAAATGTCACAAAATAATCTGATGGTGGCAGGTCTGTAATAAAGTCCATGGAAATTGAAGACCATGATCGCCGTGGAATTGGCAATGGCCGTAAAAGTCCGTAAGGGCGATGCCGAGGATTTTTAGATCTTAAACAGATGTCACAAGTGAGGACAAAATCTTTCACATCCTTCCACATTTGGGGCCACCAAAAATCTCAAGAAATAAGTTTTAAGGTCTTGTTGAATCCAAAATGTCCCGTAGTTGGAAAATTGTGACGAGATTGAAGAACTCGGAGCCGTACTGGTCCTTTCGGAATATACAACCGCTCCTCAAAGTATAAAAGATCTCCCTCCACTTTAAACTTGTCATTATTGGCACGTTGCTTGATATCAACTGCTATTGAATCTTTAATGGTCGCGGTACGTACCTGATTCAGGAAGTCAGCATCGATTGGTACAATGGCAGCGTGAAGCTGGAATTACTCTGGCTTCAACAATGTCATACACTGTTGGTCGAATGCTGCCTCTCCAGCCTTTGGTGCAAGATACGATCTCCTCGATAATATGTCAGATAGTCCTTGTTGCTTTCCAAGTCGATAAGTGATAACAAAGTCGAATCTAGATAGCAACATATTCCACCGAGCTTGACGCCGATTCAAAATTCGAGCCGACATGAAATATTCCAAATTCTTGTGATCCGTGTATATGGTTACCGGATGTGCCGCTCCTTCGAGAAAGTGACGCCACTCTTGGAAAGAATCCACTATAGCAAGAAGCTCCTTATCATGGATCTCATAGTTGATCTCAGCAGCAGAGAACTTTCGAGAATAGAATGCAACTAGATGGAGCTTTTTATCAGCACCCATCTGTGAAAGTACGGCTCCCAAAGCAAAATCCGAAGCATCGGTTTCCAAATAAAAGGCCTTTGCAAAATCCGGGTGGACCAAGATCAGAGCCGTTGTAAATGCCATCTTAAGATCTTGAAATGCTTTCTTTGCTAGAAGTTCCCATTCAAACTTGTCCTTTTATGTCAATCGAGTGAGTGGAGCAGCAACTTGGGAATAATACTTATTAAAAATCCAATAGAAGTTAGCAAAATCAAGAAAATATTATACATCTCTAACCGTCTTCGGAACCTCCCACGACACAATTGCTTCCACTTTCGATCCATTTTTCAAGCCTTCTCAGAATGCTATGAACTCTAAACCCAGTCCCCGCCATGAACAGTTACTCCAACTTCATGAAATTCTCGCTCACATAATTTTTCAAGGACGAGACGAACATGCTTTTCATGCTCTTTTTTGTTCTTAGAAAATATCAGAATATCATCCAGATAGATGACAAAAAAATCGTCAAGATGCTCCCGAAAGATGTCATTCATCATGTGTTGAAAAAGTGCCGGAGCATTGGTAAGACCAAAAGGCATGACATTATATTCGAAATGGCCATACCTTGTACGGAAAGCTGTCTTCTATTCGTCTCCTTTTTTAATTCATACAAGGTTGTAGGCTCCTCTTAGATCGATTTTTGTAAAGATCCTTGCCCGTCCAAGTTGTTCAAGAAGATCAGATATCAAGGGTAACGGGTAACGATTCTTCTTTGTTACCTTGTTGAGACCTCGATAGTCCACGCACATCCGTAGCGAGCCATCCTTCTTTTTTACAAATAAGATTGGTGCTCCAGCTGGTGACTTCGAATGGCGAATGAAGTTCTTGGCTAGATTCTCATCAATGTACTTTCGCAATTCTGCCAACTCCGTCTGCGACAAATTGTAGATTGGGCCAAAAGGGGGTTGTGCTCCTTCTTGCAAGTCTATGGCACAATCATATGGTCGGTGCTCCGGTAGCATATCAGCATTCTTCTTTTGAAATACATCTTGAAAATCTTTATATTGCTCCGGTATACTTGTTGTCGAAATCTTCTCTTTGCTGGTTGGAGTCGCATAAATGACAAACGGTGTACCTTCCTTGGACAATCTTACAAATACTCTTGCTCCAATAAATAAAGATTTTTTGATTTGGGGTCTTCTAATTGGTTTACTCTCGGAACGTTCTATTGGAAATGTTATCTTTCGTAATCTCCAATCTATGGTTGGATTATACTTTTCCAACCAAGAAAGACCAAGAATAATAGGACTTGACGGAGTCTTTATAATGTTGAAGATAATATAACTACTATGGTCCTTAAATGCTATTTCTATAGGTTTTGATTCATGAGTGACACTACCAGACAGTAAAGGTCGTCCATCTATGACTTCTACGTAAACAGGTTTAGGTTTCCGTACTAGAGGGATCTTATGATATTTAGCATATTCTTTGTCTAAGAAACAAGCGGATGCTTCTGAATCTAGTAATGCTAAGGTTTTAAGCTTCTGAGGACCAAAAAACAAAGGGATTGTAAAACAAAGGGTAGGTTGGGCAGAGAGGGAGGAACCTGATTGTTGTTGCGATTTTTGACTGTCCAGCCGCACGATTCCTATTGTGGCTGGGCATTTTCGTTTTCCTAAAAAAATGTGCCTCTAGTCTTGACAATGCGTTGATTCTGCTTCTTGGGACAATTTCCAACCTTGTGGCCTTCTTCACCGCAATATAAGCATAGTCCTTCCTCCATGCGCCGCTTCTTCTCTTCTGGAGTGAGGGATTTGACACGTACCGCATCAATTTGCATGTCGTCCGTCTCAGAATGTGAATTCAAACTGCTTGCTGACATGGTTGAGGCGTGACGAGTCACATGTTGTCTCGAGCGTTGGTCTTGGCGATGCTGAAATAGGCGGTTGTCACACTTCACAGCTTGGGTAATGGCTTCATTGAGCATTTGTGGATCAAGAAGAGATAATAGCAAATCCTTCATATCATCTTTCAAACCCCAATAAAATTGACTCGTCAATGCTTCTTCATCCCAACACGTCACACGCTAATCGTCTAAGTCCGATGCATAAACCTACGCAGCGTGTCCTCGTCGTAGCTGACGAATCTTTGTCGAGCCTATTGAGCCTTATCACGCCGCTAAAATGCTTCCGTAAGTAAACGCTTCCAAAAAAAAGTTTCAAGTTTGCTCAAAAATCGATGATCCTTTCCTCAATAAAAAGGAGCTAACCACCACGAGCAGTCCGGCCTGTAGTAGGGTTCCAAACTACCCAACACGTGACCTCCTGCTGAATACTGGTCAGAAATTGTTATATTAATTCGACGGATTGATAAAACCTCTCAAAATTTGAGCGCCAGATCATCGAATCCTATTCGAATAACTCGAGGCGTTCCACCAGCAAAGCTGTTTAGACATTTATAAACTTGAGGTTGATGAATTCTAGATTGTGTTATTCCATGTGCTCCATCATTATGAAGTCTTGCAAACGCTCTTTCAATCTCCGCAGTTCTTTGCGATAACATAGCAAGGGCATTCATAATGGCATCCAACTTGGACTCCGAACTTTCAGTCATACTAATCCTTTGATCTCCAGCCATTCTAAAAGAGAGAAATAATTGATTCTACAAAGAAGAAAATATTGGTTTAGAGGAGGGTACTCTGCAACCTCTAAAACGTCTAAAATCCTTCAAGAAGAGAGGTAATCCACTCTCTCCAAGAAGAATAAGACTCCAATATTGTAATAGAAGAGATACCAGTTTAGAGGAGGGTAATCCGCAACCTCTAAAATACTAGTATACCTTCAAGAAGAGGGGTAATCCACACTCTAACAAGAAGGACTAGCTCTAATATCTGAGATGAGAGCAGTCTCGACAAACTGTCACGGACACAGAATACAAAGAGGAAATCTAAACAAGAATTTCAAAGAGAACTGGCAAGAATTAGATTGATCAGATGAGTACAAGAGCAATACTAGAGAGGTGAGCTAGAGCTCCAAGAGATGTGTTTTCGAGACTGAAGAACTCTTCAGCCTCGACTCCTATATATACTTCTAAATAAGAAACTTCTTGAGCGACTTCCAACAACTTAGGAAGCTTCTTGAGCAGCTTCCATGAATTAAGAAGCTTTTCAAGCAACTTCTACTAGCTAGGAAGCTTCTCAAGCAACTTCCACTAACTAGGAAGCTTCTCAAGAAACTTTCACTAACTACTAATGGAAACTTCTAGAAGGTTCCAGGGACTTGCTTCTAGAATGTTCTAATTTCTAGAAGGTTTTAAGACTATGTCCCTAACACTAGGATTGATTTGAATTGGTTAGAATTTGATTTAAGATTTAATTAGGATTTGGTTTAGAATTTGGTTTAAGATTTAGGATTTACTTAGGATTTGGTTTAGGGTTTAGGGTTTGATTTAGGGTTTAGGATTTAGGGTTTGACTTAGGATTTGACTAGGGTTTGGCCAGGATTTGATTTAGGATTTGATTTAGGTTTTGACTAGGGATTGACTTAGGATTTGACTTAGGATTGGACTAGGATTTGACCAAGGTTTGACTTAAGGTTTGAATAGGGTTTGACTTAGGATTTGACTTAGGTTTTGATTAAGGTTTGACTAGGATTTGGCCAGGATTTGACTTAGGATTTGACTTAGATTTTGACCGAGGTTTGACTTAGGGTTTGATTTAGGTTTTGACTAGGGCTTGACCTAGGATTTGAATAAGATATGACTTAGGATTTTAAGATTCTATTTTTAATATTTTCTAAATTTAGTATTTTATATATTATTTTCTATTATGATTAATATATGATTCATTTATTCTTCTTTTGTAATTGCTTAAAGATTGGATCAAAATTTAATTAGTATTGTTAAGATTTAATAGAAATTATTTAGGATTCTATTAGAGTTGTTAGGATCTTGTTGTTGTGTATTTCTTTTTTGTCTTCCACAGCCAGGTGCTCGGAGCATTCTCGAGCAAAATTGCACGTATTACGACAGCGCGAAGCCAAGGAATAGAAGTGGTTGAATCAGGTTGGAGGACAATACAAAATCAGTGTGAATATATGGAGCAATGAGGGTAGGTAGATAATTTTACCAAGTTCCTAGGCCTCGAATTAGCCCCATGGTTTTTATGATAAGAGAGGTCAATAAACATAGGGTTGGCAAGATTTGAAAACTTAGTAGTAGGCTTGCCATAGGAAGAGAATAAGAGTGTGGCAATTGAATTTGAAAGGAGAAAAATAGTGGTATTAGAGTAGTGGGGTATCAACGGCAAAAGAATGGGAGTCGATAAAGAAAGAGAAGTACGACTGTTGTTGTGTCGATGGAAGCAAGTGCTACAAACAAGGGAGGAGATTGAAGCGAGTTTGCAAAGAGTCTGTAGGACAAAGATTTAGCAAGGAGACTACTGCAATTGCAATTGTAACAATCTAAGTGTGGAGTATTAAAAAAAATAAATAAAAAAATAAATAAAATTTAGAAATTTTATATGTAGGTAAGATTGCACCATAAAGTTACAAACGCAAATTGAAGGCAGTGAGATCTTGCTTATATCATCTATTTATATAGATTTTATTACATATCTTCTAATTTCAAACTATTATGATTTTATATTTTTTATAGTAAATTGCTTCACTAAAATAGTATATTTAGTACTATGTATAAAAATTATTATAAGTGAAAAAATAACTCGGCTTTTTTTTGACAATATCTATTACTATCATGGATTGCCAAAAAAATATTGTATCAAATAGAGGGATTCAATTTGTATCTAAATTTTGAAGAATTCTTTTCAAGATATTCAAGGTGGATATAAAATTATCATCAACCTTCCATCCTTAAATTAATAAACAAACAAAGTAAGTGAATCAAGTACTTGAGCAATATTTACAATATACTATCAACTACCATCATGATAATTGGATAACTTTTTTACCATTAGTAGATTTTGTCTATAATAATATAATATTTTTATTTATTTATTAATCATTATTTTATATTAATTATAATTATCATCTATAATTTGATGCTTTTGACTTTTCAAAAGTTAATAATCCTATGGCAAAAGATTTGGCAAATTGTTTATTAGAACTACATATAACAATGAAAATATAATTAAACAAAGCTCAAGGATAACAAATAATCAATGTAGATATCTATTGAAAGGAATAACTTTAATTTCTAATTTATAATAAAATATAATTATTTTATTGTAATAAAAAAACTAATTACGTTTATAATAAGTTATATTATTATAAATTTAGACCATTTTTTATTAATAAATAGATTACTCTAGTTGCATATTAATTACATCTATTAGAATTAATAAGGAATTATTTTATTTTCTATGTATCTCTTGTTAAGCCATACAAGACAATGGATATACCAAGAATCTAATAAATGTGTCAAAACTTAATTTTACTTTTTATTCATAACATCTATTAAAACTAGATGAAAATTATTAGTAAGGTGAAAACTTGGTCAACAAGTTGGCCATACATTGTATATATTGGTCACTTATATTATAAATTGATTAAATGGTGCACATGTAAAAAACTTATCCTACAAATTAAACAAGTATTTTACAAGTTGGATACATATTATGTGACCTATAGGACAATGCTACATAATTTCTTAATTAAATAATATATATGAAAACAAGAGTGAAGCCTTCTTTGTTCTTATTAACACCTTTCTTGCTTCTAATCTAATTTTAAGAGTCTCTAGCCTTTTTGTCTTTGATAATAGTCAATCCAATTTTTTTTAAAATATATTTTCTTTTCCTTTTTCTTTTTTTCATCTTTCTTTGATATATGTCTTGTTTGTTTATTTATATCTTTTAAATTTGTGTCCTTGATAAAAATTCAATATAGTAGATTTTAAAGAGTTCAAATTGGATTCAATTATAAATACTCTTGAAGCATTGAATGCCAAGACAAAGATCTTGTCTAAGCAAAATAAAGAATTTTACATAACTATACATAATGGCCAAAGAGCAAAACTTCAACTGCTATTACAAGTCATCATAGGAATTCCATCATCAAGATCTATCTTATCAGAAGATGTATATATTTAAGATGGTGTTGTATTACATGAAGTCTTACTTGAGAATGCACCAAGTACCTCGTTGTGGAAGATAAAAAAAAAATTGCAACAATATATTCTAACACCTCTAATAGAATTATATATAAATTTCAATTAAAGAGTAATAAGTATATTCAACCATTAAAGAAGTTTAATTATATTTTTAATTAATTATAATAAAAATATAAAGAAATCCTAAAGAACTTCTGAAAAAGTCATAAAAAAATAATAATTTTTTTTAAAAGAAATATTAATATAAAAACCTAAAAATAATATTAAAATAGAAATTCTTTTAAAATAATAAAAATAGAAGTTATAATCAAATCTTAATTAAATCTTAATCAAATTTTAATCAAATCCTAATCAAATCTTCATCAAATTCTAAATCCTAAATAAATTCTGATAAAATCTTAATTAAATCTTAAATCCTAAATAAATCCTAATTAAATCCTAATCAAATCTTAAATCTTAATCAAATATTAATAAAATCCTAATTAAATCCTAATGAAATGTTAACCAAATCCTAATAAAATTTTAACCAAATCCTAATGTAATTCTAATTAAATCTTTAATCCTAAATAAATTTTAAATAAATTTTAATAAATTTTAATCAAATCTTAACCAAATCATAATCAAATCTTAACAAATTTTAATCAAATTCTAATTGAATTCTAATCAAACCTTAATAAATCATAATTGAATCCAAATTAAATTTTGACAAATTCTATAGTAGATTGAAACATCAATATCTAATGATTGAATTATTGATCTTAATTCAAAATTTGTACACTTTTTAACAACAAAATTGGTAATATGCACAAAAAATTTGAAGAAGATCCAATTCATCAAATACAAGATAAGTCCAAAAATCTACTTGGATGTAGGTCATCATGGTTTTTCAACCTTAATATCAATCTTCTAGAGCCAATATATTTTTTTTGCACTATTTAATTACTTCTAAAATTCACACTCAAATAGAAAATTAAATCTACCATCTATACAAATAATTCTCACCACAATCCAATTGGCAGATGGCTAAATATCTTAGAAATCTTCACTAATCTTTAAAATCCAATTTTTGAGATTCTGATCCACTTGAATTTTGGTAACCTTTAATTGAACTATTAGATCAAGTTTAAACTTATAACATGCACTTAATTCAACTACAATTATAAATCCACAAAATTTCATCCATAGATTTATAACCAAATTCACATAATATTCAAAAATATAAATTCTTTTTTATTTCACAAAACCTAGAGTCACCCAAATCAATTCTAACTCTGTAAAGCTCTTACAAAGTCAATATCTATTCAAATCACTCAAAATCAATATTTAAAGAAATTTTTTTAAATCTGCTCTCAAATCCAATAAAAATATTTTATATTGGTTTAATTAGAATATTTTTCTTAACTTAAACTTTAATTTGGTTTATTTTATTATTTGAAAAAAATTCTTCTATATTGTATAACTTTGAAATATTTCCAAAAATATTTTTAAAAATATTTAACAAATATAATAAGATTAATTTTTTTATAACTAAAATCTAAGTCTTTTAATAAAAAATATAATCTATATCTATTTATTCTTCAAATTTTGGTAATTAGCATGTGATATCAATTGAGATGAAAATGAATTGATAAGTTAATTTTATTAGAGATTATAAGATGATATAAAGAATCTATTATTATCTATGTCTGATCTTCAAATTCTTTATAAAATAATCAATCAAGCTATGAAGTGAGACAATTATTTATTTCAGCATTAAGAAGACAAATGCTCTCTAGATACATCATAGCTATTCATCTATTATTTGGCAGCTTTTACATCATCCAATTCTAATGAATATTTGAAAATAGAAGAGATGCAAATTGATACAATTTATTTTAACCTCTTTTTGAACAAAAAAAGAAACAACAAAAAGATGAAGGTTTATGCTTATATTATGAAAAGATTGACTACAAGGTTGAAAATTGTCTTAAGGAATTCCAATGTATCTATCAAATGAGAAGTGTAATCATATCAACAAATGTATTGTCAAAAAATAAATGCGTCCAACTATAATAGGGATCATGCGACTAGACTCTTCTACTTCTCAAGTCAAAACATATCTTATATTATCTATCAATTATTCTCATTGCTTTACCGTATCAATCTATTTAGGCTTTCAAAAATTTAAAATCTTTGTTTTATTAGTCTCAAGAGCTTTTATTTATTTTATTGATTAAAAGTTTTTTTAAAATTATATAATCTCTATTATTAAAAAATCTAAATCCATCCGTATAGAAGTTATAGATGAATAATCCTTATCATTTGAAGATGTTATTCATAAAACAATTTCATTAGAAAAAAAAAAAAAAAGATTATAGTAGACAATTTATATATAATATTATCAAGTCTTCATCTAATTCAATCATATTAGGACTTTCTTGGCTTAAAAGATATATTCTACATATAGATTGGACATCTTATAAAATAATATTTTTACAATAGAGCTTGTTTATATAAAACTTGTTATAAGATCTCATCAACCTTATAATTTTGAAGCTATAAAATCTTTATTTATTGGAAAAAGAGTATTTATAAAAGCAACAAAGGAGGGCAGTTTTTTTGCTATTTATGTAATTCTAATATCTAAATTATTTTTATGATTATGCTATTGATCTTTAAGACAAGGCCAACCACTATTTAGTCCTATTTATAATTTATTATAAAATAAGCTTATTGCATTAAGGAAGTATATTAGTGAGAATCTAGCAAATAATTTTATATAATATTTAAAATTTCTTGTTGGTGCTCTAATATTTTTTTTCAAGAAGAAGAATGGATCTTTATAAATTTGTGTTGACTACTACAACTTGAATAAGGTGATAATAAAGAATCACTATCCATTATTATTAATATCTAGATTTTTTAACCAATTAGTATAAGCAAAGATTTATACAAAAATAGATCTTTGAAGAGCCTACAATTTAATATATATTAAAAAAAAAAAAAAAAAAAAAAAAGGGACAAATGAAAGATTTCATTTCAAACAAGCTATGGATATTTTGAATATAATGTCATCCCATTTGGACTCAAAAATGCTCCAATAATCTTCTAATATTTGGTAAAAAATATATTTTATAAATTTTTTAATAATTTTATTATTTTTTATTAGGATGACATCTTGATTTATTTAAAAACACCAAAAGAGCATAAACATTATGTTTGCCTTGTCTTACAAAAAAAAAATTGAGATATTAAATTATACGCTAAATTAAAAAATATATATTTCATCAATCATAGATATAATTTTTTGATTATGTTATTTCCAATAAAGGCTTATTGATGGATCCAAAGAAGATCAAGACTATTAGTGATTAAATAATTCTAAAATTATTATATAATATATAATATTTTTTTGAATTTATAAACTTCTATATAATTTTTATCAAGAATTATTTTCAAATAGCAAATCCACTTACACAACTAACATGCAAAGATAAACTCACATGGAGCTTAGAAACAAAAAAAACTTTTTAGAGCTTAAAAATAATTTTTATTATTGTATTTATCTTAATTAATCAAAATTTTATCAAATTATTTTTTATAGAAATTATGGCGTCAAACTTTATTTTAAAAATAATCTTATTATAACTAAGAAAAAAAAGAGACTTCATTCAATTGCATTTTATTTCAAAAAATTCTTAGTTATAAAAATCAATTATAAATTTTACAACAAAGAATTCCTTACTATTATGGATTTTTTTCAAGAATGGCACCATTTGCTTGAAGGTGCTTCACATCTAATAATTGTCTATATAAATCACAAAAATCTTGAATACTTCATGTTAGCTTGTGTTTTTAATCATTGCTAGACTTGTTGGAATATATCTTTATCATATTTTGATTTTAACATTACGTATTGATTCAAAAAATAGCAAGGATTGTTAAATGCTTTACCTAGGTACTTATACCTTATACTAAAGGTAAAAGAGGCAACATACAACCAACAAAAGATAATACTCTTAAAACTTAAGTAGATTAATCTTCAAACAACTATGTCAATTTTGATGGATTCTTTATTTTTTAATCAAATTCATACAATAATAGCTACAAATTATCTTGTCTTTGATATCAAACAACATGCTAATAATATTTGAAATGTACCTAACAAATTTAAGTTTAAAGATGATATTTTTTATTTTCAAAAAAATTTATATATTTTAGAAGGACCAACATATCTTTGTGTTTTGTAAGCACTCTATGACTTTCCTACCATTGGATAATTTAGATTTAATAAAATGTTAGAATTTCTTTTGTCACAAATATCTACTTAGAGGAGGTTTTTTGGGTTGCTTTACTTCTAAGAAATATAAGAAGTCATAAGAGATGATTCTCAAGGTTTCTTCACATCAAAGTAACAAAGAAGCCACTCAAGAAGCATCCTAGGATGACTGGGAGGCAAAGCCTTTTTTTAAGAATTTATCTAAAAACTTCCTAATTTCTAGTATATAGGTATCAAGGTTGAAGTGCTTTTTAATCTCAACAATCTATGCCTTGTGGTCTAGTTTGGACCTTCTAATCTTGCTCTTATTTTTGTATTATGTTGCTTTGTAATAAGACTCATGTATCATAATATCTTATTGTAATCTTACATAAATTCTTTGATTTGATTCATAACAACTTTTTTGAGATTTTTAGTGCCTTTAGATATGAATTTGAATTTGAATTTGAAGAATTTAAATTTTCAAGCAATATATGCTCTAGATTAAATAATCCTTGACATTGCTTATATAGATTACTCTAACCATTATATGTTCTAAGATAACTTTAATCTTCTATTTCTATAGACTTCATTATGGATCTTTCACCATTTTTTTATTTTTTTTTTATATCATATTTATGATTGTCAATTGTTTTACGAAAATGGTACATTTTATTCCTAGCAAGAAGATAATTACAAGTGAGGAATAAGATCAAACTCTTTGTTGATAATGTTTATTAACATCGTGGATTGTTAGATGATATTATATCAAATAAAAGATAGAAATTTATATCCAAGTTTTAGAAATCATTATTTGAGATCTTTTAAGTATATATTAAGTTATCTTCAACATTCTACTTATAAATCAATGGCCAAATAGAATAAGTCAATCAAATTCTAAAGCAATATTTGAATTGTACTATTAATAATCAAAAAGATGATTGAACTTCCTACTTGCTACTTATTAAATTTGTCTACCACAACACCATTCATGCTTTTATTTAACAAATGACTTTCTATACAAACTATGGATATAATGTAAAGTTTGATATATTACTACTTTCTAGATCTGACAATCCAATAGTTGAGAAATTTATTACAAGATTGGCAAAGCTATGTTAACTATGAAATTCCAATTAGAAGAAGCTCAAGAACGATGTAAGAAAATAGCAAATAGGCTCCAAAAATATATATATATACCTTTAATTGGAGTGACAAAGTGTAGCTCCTTTGACATAATATTAAAATCAATTGACATTATAACAAATTGGACTATTAAAGGTTAACGCCATTTCTTATTCAAAAATAAATTAAACTTGTCATTTATTATTTAGAACTTCTAGTATCTATAAAGATACATCATATTTTATACACTTCACTTTTGGAACCTTATAAAAAATCAAGCATATTAAAAATAATACAAGCATTATCATATTACAATATGAGTATAGGATGAAAGATCAAAAGAAGATTTATATTATAAAAGATCTTAATTAGAAACTTAGTAACACCTTAAATATTATTGTATTTTTATAAGAATGGCTTTTACTTTCCTTGTAAGGCCATAAACAAAACAAAAGAAGGTAGATTAGCAAAAATAATACTAAATTCATCCTTAGATCAAGATAAACAATAGTTTTTAATAAAAACTACTTAAAAAAAATCTTAGATTGATACTTGCAGAAGGCCAATTATAAACCAAGGTCAAATAAAACCCTAAGATACAAAACCTTGTGCCTACGGTAGATATAGGATTTTTTTATTGATTAGAAAGTGAAATTAGAAAGTATATATAATAGGATTTTTTTAAATATTAGTTTTGAGGTTTTTGAGTTTGTAATGACAATGTGAGAGCTATGAAAAGTTATAATTCTTTTCATATAACTCTAATTATTGAAAAATAAAATAGATTCATATTTTAGAGAATTTTATAAATAATGTAGCAGATTTATAAGTGAAAATTTGTAGATTTGTGAATATAATTGTATTAAATGTGTATTATAAATTTGAGCTTAATCAAATGGTTAGATCAAAGGTTATTGAAATTCACGTGGATTAGGATCTTGGAACTTGGATTTTGAGGGTTAGTGAAGGTTTTTGTGATTTTGAACAATCTACTAATTAGATTGAAATGATTTTTTTTAATTGATATTTGACTTGGTTTCTAAAATTTATGAATTTTTTCAGAAAAAATAAACAATATAGAAAAGAAATATTGATATTGGAAGATTGACATCAAGGTTGAAAAAAGATGACAACCAACTCTCAAGTGAATTGGGAGTTTTTTTTTCCAATCTATAAGTTTAATTCTCTTCAAATTTTGTGTGCTTATTTTTAACAAATAGATTAAGAATTATAAAAATTTTAAATCAAGATCAATAGTTAATTTAATAATTATTGAGGTTTTAAATCTATTATAGGATTTGATTAAGATTATTTAGGATTTGATTAATATTCAATTAGGATTTACTTAAGATATCTTTAGAATTTTATTAAATTTTTTTAAAATTTAATTAAAATTTAATAAAATTCAATTAGATTTTTTTTTTTTAAAAAAGAAATTAACATTTCTTTAAGATTTTTTGTGATTTTTTAAGAATTCTTTAGAATTCTTCAAGATTTCTTTATGATTTTTTAAAGATTTTTTTAAAGTTTCTTTAAGATTCTTTATAAATTTTTAAAGATTTCTTCAAGATTTTTTAATGATTCTTTTAGTCTTTCTTTAAGACTAGTTTAAGATTTGATTAAGATTTAAGTAGGATTTATTAAAGATTCAATTGGAATTTTTTTAGGATTTTATTAGAATTATTAGATCTTGATTAGTTACAAAATATAAGTTTACCTTCTATAGCCAAGTGCTTGGTGTATTCTCAAATAAGACAATACATAATACAACAATGCCATCACCTTGTATTGAAATAGATAATTATAAAGAATTTAAATTAGAATAAATATTTGATTTAAGAATAAGATAAGAATAATTAGAATATTTTTTGGCATTGGCATAGTTATACCATGAGTGATTGTATATGAAAGCTAATTCATAATTTAATCAATGTGCTTCAAAAGGTATAGAAGTTTCATTGACAATACCTCTCTAAACTCAAAGAAGCAACATATGTGCCAACTGCATGGTAATATTATCAAGTCATCTAAATTAAAAGGCTTGAATACAATATTTTCTAAATTTTTTGAATTGTTTATTGAAAGGAGAGAAAGAAATTACAAAAGCTTTAAGATTAGTTCTTACATATAATATAAATAATGTATCCAATACCATCCTATTTTATTTAAAATTTATGATTTATTTTTGTTAATATATTAATTATAGATAATCAAGAAGATGATACCTTACAAGTTAGGCCATTTCAACCAAGTAGTTCATATAGTTAACCTCAAGAAGAAGAATTGCTTGAACTACAAAGACATCAAAGAATACATAATAATCAATTAGTGGTAATTGTTATTAAAATCAAATTTGACCATGAAGATTGTCTAAAAGCTATATTTGAAAGATATTTGTGCAATGAAAATACAATAGTACAAGCTTCATCCCAAATAAAAATCATTGGTCATTATTATTGATTATAAGGACTAATGAGACTTTTAACTCAAAAAAGATAACTTAAATATGTTGTAAAAACTATGAGACTTATCTTTGATTTTTTTTGTTTTTAAATAATGTTGGCTTTATTGCTCCTTAAGGAACTTGGAGCTAGAAGAGAAAGTGATGTCACAAGTATCCATCTAAAAAAGATTTTAGAGGATTCTAGAAGATTCTCAAAGATTTTTGATAGTTCTAGAAAATTCTTGAAGTTTCTTCACATCAAAGTAACAAAGACCCACTTCAAAAGTATCTTAGGATGACTTGAGGGCAAAGCCTTCTATAAGAAGCTACTTGGAAGCTTATTAATTCCTAATATATGTAGGTGACAAAGCTAAAGGATTCTTTAGTCTCAACAATGCATATCTTATGGTCTAATTTGGTCCATCTACTCTTTCTTCTTTTTATTGTATTATATTATCTTACAATAAGCTTCATGTATTCTATTTTTTATTATAATCTTATATAATTCTTTAATTTTATCCGTGATATTTATCATATGCTAAAAAATTATAGATATGTGAATAAATTCAAACTACATTTTTTATACTCATAGTCTCTATACTTTATATAAAATACTATCTTAAACTGGTTTTTTTTCTTAATTCTAATGTGGTTATTATCATCTCTTAAATTAATCTTTGTAAAGACACTTGTTTGTTTAAAGTGCCTTAATGATTTCAAAATACATAAATTGAATAAATATAATAATTTGGCTTTAAAGATAAATTAAATAATTATAAAAATAAATAATAAAAAATAGTAGTTTTATTATAAAAAATAAAAAATAATTAATAATAGTTATTCTATCTTTTATATTATATATTACCGACATTGTTTCTTATTAAGATTTTTTAATGTCATAAAAAATTTAAAAATTCTATCATATTTATTAAAATTATTTTATAAATCATTCTTTTGATTTAAGTTCAATTACTTGGTGTTAAATTATAGAGCTAACATTGCTATTATCAAATAATAATTGTTTATATTTTTTTGTGATTTCTTCTTATAAAATATTCATTAAAAAATAAGATGGATTCAATGGTATCTTTTTGTGGCAGTAGTATCAAAGATAAATTTAATTTTTGAATTAAAAATAAACATATTATGAAAATATTAATAAGAGTTGTTAAAATATTAAAAAAAAATTATATATATAAAGGTTAATATTTTGTATTGAGGTAAAAAATTAAAAAAATAAAAAAAATAAAAAAATCATAATACACTCTTTAAACAGTACTTACAATTACATATTAGTTGCTCGCTAATACTTGTATAATAACATAGGATCAACCATTCATATATATATATATATATATATATATATATATATATTATTTTTTTAAATATAAATTTTAAAATTTATAGAATTATAAATTATTTATAAAATAATAGAAATAAATATATACTATTTGTTTAAATTTTAGAACACAATAGCTTTTATAATAGTATATTTTTTAAAATATATTAAATTTAATGTTAAAAATTAAATATATCCAATTGAATGGATAATCTTATAAAAGACATTTTAAAATTTTAATACATTAAGATATGTTTTATAATAAGAAAAAAAACTTACAAAGTGGAATATAAGTATGATTCAAAAGAAAAGTTTTTAAAAAATAATAAAAAATAATAAATTCTAATATAATATATTTTTAATCAAATACAAAACGTCAAATTATTCCAAAATATGCAAATTAGCTTATTTTGATTTATTTTATCAAGAATCTGTATATTTTTTTAAAGTTAGTTTTTTTCTAAAAAGTGAAGAAATAATTTTCTTATGCTCAAATGTTTTATGAATGGAATAAAATATAGATACAAAATATTTAATATTTAATTAGTTGATAATTTGGTTCTCTAAAAATTAATATTCTTAAATAATAAAGTATAAAATCCTTTATTTGTTTAGCCTCATGCTATTCAAATTCACCATGTATTTACTAACCAATGTACAAATTTTACTGATTTTTTTCACAATACAACAAAAATACATTCTATTTCAGTTTTCATTTATGTAAAAAGTCCTTGCATTTTCTGCACCTCCATGATTCAATATCATTGCAATCAATCTTCAATGCACAACTGTTTTTTCCGAATTAAACAATATAAATAAAATAAATGGGAAATCGACAACCCTCAATTCTCGAAACCCTACATCTAGATTAGGGCAAGCCTAGCTCCCAAGTCTACAGACAGTCTAAATAAAAACACTAGCATCACAATCAATCGCTAAGAAATCGTAGCCATGCAGAAAAAATAAAGAGTAGAAAGGCGATCTCACATCTGCAGATTTCGTGCATTCATTGCCTTCGGCGTGATGAAAGGTGTCCATGACGAAATCATTCGATCCTCGGAGCTTTGTTTGATTGGGATTTGAATATGTACAGAATGCTCGATCAAGATTGCTTGCTGCAAATTCAGAGACAGAGCCTTTGAATCATCGGCGTTAGTCTGCCATATTCTGAACATTCCATGTGTGAAAGTAGAATCCGTCGCGTAACGACAAGAGCTTGTTCTGAACAACATGATCAACAAAGTGGTGAGAGGTAAGAAGAACACAAAAAGAAAATACTGGCAGAATCGATTAGGATTTAGGAATTAGGGTTATTGAGTGCGGGAATAATATTGGAACTCTAGACAATTTGTGAGGAAAAAAAAGTTGTCTTTCTACAAACTCTCCAGAGAGGTGGGCTCCCTCTCCGTAAACTTCGCAGATGGGCCTATTGCAACGAGAGTTCTCGACGCTGAGCGGCCAAGACATTCCGTCTGGATCAAGTAGCTTTGAAGAAGGAGCGACCAGCTGATCGAGCACGGGCAAAAAGCCAACTTCGATCACTGCAACTCTGGCTCACATTGTCGTGGCGTTGCATCCTGCCATACTCTTGTCTTCCAATTTCCTCGTGTGATGGGAGAAATCTCTCTTTGCGCTTGGAGGGAGGTCTGCAAAAGGTGGATCAACCGCGACATATTTCAACAGGGAGCCTCCATTGCTCTCTGCTAAAGCTACAACGCATTGATGAGAGCATTCCAGAGCTATCCAGATTTCGTGTTGGCACCGCGATGCGCAGGCTTTGCTTTTGCACTGCTCCAAGTCTTCGACATAATGCCCCCTTCGCCTCAATCGACAGCAGTTCGTCGGAGCTTGAATCCACGCAAATCGGGGGGGGGGGGATATGGTTCTGCGTTTTTCGGAACTCCGCCGGTTTAGGGTTTTAAGAACTTGCTAGTGCGGGTGTGGCTGTAGTAACAATCTAATGTGGACACATGTGAGGAATTAAGGGCAATGTAACGGAGGAGATTTTTCTCTCTCTCCTCCTCGCCTATATCTGTAAGGTATAAATATGTAAATAAATAATTAAGGTTATAAGGTAATTACAACTAAGATCTTTGATATCAAAAGAGTTTATAGAAAGACAATTTTTGTAATGTAAAACTTTGATTGTAAAACTTTGATTGGTACAATATGTTGAGAAAGACAACCATGAGTAGCATAGATGAATAAGGAATTGTAAAAGCCTTTTGATTACTTCAAAAGATCGGTGAATTATATTTGACTTTATTTGTCCTAGCCAAATGCATAAAGTCAAATGCAAATAATGTCAAAAGAGTGTTTTTTAGAAGGATTTTTAAGAAGTTAAGTAGGTTTTTTTCTTTGCATAAAGTTTAGAATTGTGCAAATTGACAAAAATATGGTATAAGGAATGTATATATATATATATATATATATATTTTAAAAAACTTGTTCTCAAATAATTTTTGCAAGTCATCTTAATTTTTTACAATAGTCTAAGGAATCTTGATAGAAAGCACAAACCTAGAAAATGGCTACTTCTATCTAAAAGTTGAGACTAAAGAAATTATATATATATATATATATATATATATATGTGTGTATATATATATATTTTTTCTTGTCAAATAGAAATACAATAGGAATATGCATATTTTAAGTATAAAATGATAATTTTGACATAAATATTAATTGGAATAAATACATAATATGTATTGGATCTATGAAAACTCTAACATGGATTATATTTAAAAGCCCTTTCAACAAATTACTCAAAGTGTCTTTATAAGTGACAACTAGCATAGATAAAATCTTGGAAGAAAGTCAAAACAATTATATTCAATAGAATCTATAATTTGTATTATAATTAATTTAGACAAAAGATGGAAAAGTTAGATGGAAATCTTAAATTCAATTACTTAGAAAAAGACAACTATTATGATTGATTATAACAAGCTACTAATTAGATGTAGTTTTTATCTTGAAATATTTTATAAGATTAAATATTATAAGAAACTAATATTAAGAATTCTTAATACTAAGATCTAAAACTTATTTTTATCAAAATTTCAATTATAGTCATAATATTAATAAATAAATATCTTTTTATAGTTACAATCCAAAAATATAACATAATTATATAAGAAATATTCTTGGATGATAAATCTATATTATTACTATAAATATATATTTTAGTCTTTTAGTCAATTATACTTGTTGAATATGAAATTTTAATGTATAAGATAAGTTACAAAATAAGTCTTTAATTTGAGATCTTCTAAAAATTTACAAAAATGTATACTAATATTTCTTTAATATGATGGTGGTATTTTAAAATTTTAAGATTATATATATTTTTATATTTTTTATTAAATATTTTTATTAAAAATAGATATTATTTTTTTATTATTTCAAAAAAATATTACAAAATATTTTTAAATTTATTTTTTGATATATTCTTAAGATATCAAATTAATCTATAATTTCTATATAGATATGAATGTTTTTTTAATCCTATAATAGAATATTTTTGTATTGGATATTATATCTTTTTGAGATAAAGAATCTTTTTTTTAACCTATAGCAGGTTAGCAATCAAGCATTTAAGTTTTTTTAGAACTTATGAGATGTACAAAAAAAAAAAAAAAAAAAAAAAAAAAAAAAAATCTTAAATTTGTGAAGACTGAATTGAAGAAAAAATTACTCTTGAATTTTAAAAAATATATGATTTGATTTTTAATTAAAAATATATAGTATCTTAAGAAAAAGACTTAAAAAAACTCAAGCTCTTACAAATATATTCTACTTCAGGATATTAAAAAAATCTAAGTAATTGATATTATTTTTTAGTTTTATAAATATTATACTCAAATTGATGTAAATATATATTTTCTTATTATAAAACTTACAAAATAAAAAAATACACATATTTATATACTTACAAGTTTATAAGACAGCCTTTAAATCTATTAAATAAAATTAGTTTTATGCTTCTATATTATTTTGAAGATTATTATAGAAATTTTTATATTTATATATATATTGCATACTTAAATTTAAAATCATGCTTACATTAAATCCAATAAAATAAAAAATTATCTATTTACAAATATATTTTGACTTGTGTATTTGCAAATATATTTTGAGTTTATATGTAGTACATGTCTAGTACTTGATTCTCTTACTTAAACTTCTTATTGTAAATTATGAATCTCTTATCAAGCCTCTTCAAATATTAAATTAATTTGAGATTCTTTACGTGGATTGTAAAGGAATGCAATCTCTTTTCTACAATTATCCATAAGAATTCAAAGATTTATAAGAGTTGCTACTCTATTATTTACTTGTGAAGGTGTACCATCTATGGCCTTATCTACTTTCATATTTGTAAAATAGATAGGTGAGATTCTAAAAGAGAAGAAGAAATTGATGTATCTTTGAAAAAATTGTAGCACTACCTATAATTAAAACCAATCTAGGAAAAAAAATAACATTGAGCAATATTAATTTAGAAGAGGATAATCCACAACCTTTAAAATGCTTCAATGTTTTCAAGAAGAGAGATAGTCCACATTCTATCAAGAAGGCAAAGCTCTAAAATTAATATTAATAGTCCTAATAAACTATTATTGATCAAATTAAAGAACTTGTATGAGACTATAATAAAATAAAAAGATATATGAATCTTATTACAAAGCAATGCAATACAAGAACAAGAATAAAATTAGAAGTTTCAAAGTAGAATATAAGACATGCATTATTGAAATTGAAGATCTCTTTAACCTTGATACTTATACATATTAGAATTTCAAAGCTTTCAAGTATCTTTTTATAGAAGGCTTTGCCTCTAAGTCATCCTAGAATGCTTCTTGAGTGGCTTTCTTATTACTTCAATGTAAAGAAACCTTAAGAATCTTCTTTTAAAACTTCATACATTACTTGGAAATTAAACAATCTAAAGAACCTCCTCTAATAACTTCTTAGAACCTTCTATAATCTTCTAGGATCTTTTAAATCTTTTTAGGATCTTCTAATAAGTTCCAAGATCTTCTAGAATTTTTCCTAGATAGATGCCTATGATACTTGCTCTTTAATTTTGTTGAGTACAAACATTGAGACTTAATCTTCAAGGCTTCAGTTAATTGGCATGTACATGTGATAGAATATATGTATGTGCTAATTGACAATAGTAACTTTAAAATCTTTTATTTGATACTCAATTGCTTAAGCCATTTGCAATTGTATTCTATATAGATTGTTAATTGATACTTATAAGAATTTCTTTCAAATAGAGTATGCTTTTCCAAGAGTCAATGTATTATGGACATAAAATTTATTCCAATAATTATCTACTTAATATGGATAGATAGAAGTAGATAAAAATAGATTAATTTATTAATATCTTATAAAAAAGCTTTTTAGAAGCTTCATAGATGCGATTTCATTTTTATACATATTTTTAGGTGATTGGTAGATTAGAAACTTGGCCAATAAATTAGCCATGTGCCACACATGTTAATAGCTTGTAGAACAAGCTAAATACATGGCACACATATAAAAAACTTATCTTGAAATTTGACATGTGTCTTGCAAACTGGACATATGTTGGAGGTTCTATAGAATGTCGCCATATAATTCTTAAGTAAATAATATATATAGAGACAAGAGTGAAGCCTTCTTCATTCTTATCAACGCCTTTCTTATTCTTAGTCTTATTTCAAGAGTCTCTAGTCTTCTTGTCTTTTACAATAGCCATTTTAGTTTTAATATTATTCTATCTTTGAGTGATTTTCTATTCTTTTAAGTGACACAAGAGTGTATTGATATTTTGTTCTTTTATGATTCATATCTATGACAATTTGATAAAGGTGAAGATTCATTATTCTTATTTTGTATTTAAGAAGTGAGTGGATTATTTCACTTTTATTGTTGTATTTAAAGGTTGTGGACTATCTACCTTTAAACTAACATTCTTTGCTTTGTAGCCTTGATTTTTTTTCTAAAAGAAAATGGATCACCCTTCTTTGTAGAAATTTTTATTTGATATTAGAGGTTGCGGATTATCTTCTTCTAATTCAAATTATAGAATTATTAAGTTGTCTTAGATAGAAAGAAAGATCATAGATGCTACACTTAGCAAAAGTAAAAATAGATTTGTAATTATAACAAATCTTTAAGAATTTGTCAATACTCTTAAGATAAAAATTTCATGAATCATTAATCCCAATTATAGAAGCACTATTCCTATGTCTATTGAAAAAGTCCAGAGCATATGCAAAGAAGTTGTACAGTTCAAAGAAGCAAGGAAATCAGCCTCATAATCAAATCCAAGAAGTCTTGCTTCTATAAGCATAAAAGAGGCAAAGATTAATATGCTTGAAAAGTTTGATGGAACAAGATCAAAATTTCAAGGATTTTTGCAATAAGTCAAGCTATATCTAAGGTTGCATCCTTTCCAATATTCTAATGAATTTATTCAAGTTGAATTCATAGACACATTTCTATCTAGAAATACTCTTTTTTAATTTGTACCTTTGATGGAAAAAGATTCACAACTTCTTTATGATTTGAATTCATTCCTCAAAGTATTTATAGCCATATTTAGAAAAAATAATCGAGAAAAGATAATAGAAGCCAAGCTCTTATCTTTACAACAAGGATCGCAATCAAGTACAATATAAGCTGCAGAATTCTAAAATCTTGCTTGTAATGTGAAGTGGAATAATAAAACTCTTATCAATCAATTTCATTATGGATTAAAGGATAATGTCAAAGATTTATTATTAACAATGTTAAAAATAAATTCTTTGAAATAATTTATTGTTGATTCCATTGCATGCTACAATCAATTATTTGAAAGGCATTAGGAATATAGATTTGGTTAGAGAAGAATGAGTCAATTAATGATAGCAACTCTTAAATTTTCAGAAGTTTATTTGACTAAGCCAAAATCAATGCAAATTAATGTGGTACGTTTTAAACCTCTCACCAAATAGAAAAAAGACTAGACGTTGTCTAGAGAATCTATGCTTATATTATAGAAAAGCTAAGCACACTGCTCAACATTGTCCAAAGAAGCAACACAATCACAAAATGATGAATATGGTTGCTAAAGAAGATAATATGTTAAAAAATGAGTTTTTCTAGCTATAATAGGGACCATGCAATTCGAATCATATACAATATCTTATAAAGGTCCTATTCTCTCCTTAGATCCCTCACCTTATTTTACAATAGATATATTTTTAGGACCTAAAAATCACAAAGTGTCAAGAATATACTTATTAGAACCTTTTAGAATATTTTAGAAGATTCTTAGAACTCTCTAGAATCTTCTAGAGCCTTCTAACATCTTCCTAGTTGGTAGAAGTTGCTTGAGAAGCTTCGTAGTTAATAGAAGTTGCTTGAGAAGCTCCCTAGTTGGTGGAAGCTACTTGAGAAGCTTCTTAGTTGGTAGAAGTTGCTTGAGAAGCTCTTTAGTTGGTGGAAGCTGCTTAAGAAGCTTCTTAGGTAGGAGTATATATTAGAGTCGAGGCTGAAGAGTTCTTCAATCTCGACAACACTTCTCGGTTCTAAATACCCCCATGCTTCGTGATTCATTTGATTAATCCAGCCTCGCCAGCCTGAACTTATTTAGGACCTCAAGTTCATATTCGCGTCCGTAACATTAACCAGCTCCTCGCCGCTCTTCCAGAACTTCATTAGACTTCATTTATATTTGGAAATGGCGGATTATTTGAGACTATTTCATCTTAGATATCGAGCTAGCCTTCGTTGAAGTGCTGACATCTCTTCTTGAAGGTATACTAGTGTTTTAGAGGTTGCGGATTACCCTCCTCTAAACTGATATCTTTTCCGTTATAATATTGGAGTCTTATTCTTCTTGGAGAAAGTAGATTATCCCTCTTCTTGAAGGTCTTAAGGCGTTTTAGAGGCTGCGGAGTACCCACTTCTAAACCAATATTTCTTCTTTGTAGAAATAATTATTTCTTTTCTCTTAAAATGGTTGGAAGTCAAGACATTAATATGAAGATCTTTGGAGTCCAAGATCGGCGCGATTACGAACGCTTCTTACCATATTATCAATAGAACATGATAGCCGAATCTGCAAGACTTCAATGATGGAACATCTCGAATAGTACAACTGGCTCATCAAATTTCGGTACTGCATCAAAAGAAAGAATTTTACGTGTAGTTCAATGAGAACCATTGCTTCTACAATGAAAGGAACCTTGAATTAACCTTCCAGACAAGTTTGATGGCACACGTTCCAACTTTCAAGGTTTCGTCAATCAAATCAAGTTAATAACAACTCTACAACCCAAACGTTATCCAACGGAGGAATTACGCGTTGGATTGGTTGGAATTTTATTTACACGACAAGCTCTATCGTGGTTTGCTCTTCTATTTGAAAAAGGATCACTGATTTTGAACAACTTTGAAACTTTTTTGGAGGCATTTGCAAAAGCATTTGGCGAGCATGACAAGGCTCGATGGGCTATAACAAAAATTCGATTGCTACGACAAGGGACTCGCTCTGCATGAGTCTATATATCGGATTTCAGGCAATTAGCATGCGACATCAACTGGGATGAAGAAGCATTGATGAGTCAATTCTATTGGGATTTAAGGGACGATGTAAAGGATTTGTTGTTATCTCTTCCTGATCCATGAATACTCAACGAAGTCATTAGCTAAGCTGTGAAGTGCGATAACTGCCTATTTCAACATCACCAAGATCAATGCTCTAGACAATATACAAGTCGTCACGAGCGAAGACTCTACGCGAAGTTGAAAAAGTGCTTATTTCACCAAACTAAGATGGAGTTTTTAGGATTCGTTGCAACTACGGAAGGCTTGAAGATGGATCCCAAGAAAGTGGAAGCAATTATGTCTTGGGAAGTTCAAAAGACGGTTAGAGACATATAATATTTTCTCGGCTTTGCTAACTTCTATCGGATCTTCATTAAGAATTATTCTCAAGTTGCTGCTCCACTCACTCAATTAATATGTAAGGATAAGCTTAAATGGGGACCTCCAGCGGAAAAAGCATTTCAAAATCTTAAAATCGCATTTATTACAGCTCCAATCTTGATACATCCAAATTTTGCAAAGGCTTTCTATTTGGAAACCAATGCTTTGGATTTTATTTTAGGAGCCGTACTTTTGCAGATGGGCATCAACAATAAGCTTCATGCGGTTGCATTCTATTCATGGAAGTTTTCTATGGCTTAGATCAACTACGAGATTCATGATAAGAAACTTCTTGCTATAGTGGATTCTTTCCAAGAGTGGCGTCACTTCCTCAAAGGAGCTGTGCATTACAAGAATCTGAAGTACTTCATCTTGGCTCGGGTTCTAAATCATCGTCAAGCTCAATGGAATATGTCGCTATCTAGATTTGACTTCATTATTATTTCTTGGCCTGGAAAGCAACAAGGATTATCCGATGCCTTATCAAGAAGAC